>JBBPMH010001015.1:0-12803 GCA_038090235.1 Pulveroboletus ravenelii
TAGCAGTGCTTAACGAGGAGTAAATATACATACATAAGTATATGGAGTGATGTTTCTTCCATTAGACAGCCCTGAATCGAGCACCGCAGACCCGGCGAGATCATACACCTTCTCCAGCCGTAGGCCAGATGCAAACCTATTAAAAGGAGAACGTTTGCAAAAGCAGGCCGCACCGGCAGAGAAGCGAAGCCAACGCCCACCTGAAATCGTGCAGAGTTTTCTCCTTTGTGTTATGTATGCATCAACCGCATATTCAGATCCAGTTGATATATCTGGTGGAAAGGCCAGAGAGGGGGAGGGTGTCCTGTTTGCCGCCCAACATAGACTGTGCCTTGCTCTACGAGCTTGCCTTTCTCTCTTTCTGCTGACTCAGCATGGTTCTTCCCGCGCCTCCCCCAACAGATTCCGTATTGGGATATGGCAAGGATGTAATCATCGATTTTGGACAAGTGATATTATTGTGTAGCGACTGACTAATCTAGTCCTACACAATACACTAAGGTGGGCACCTTGGGAGGTTGCTTGGTCCAAGGGAAAATGCTCTTACACACGCCCTGTTTTCACAGGGGGTGTGGGACTCTGTGTTGGAATAGACAACCATGCATGCAGCCACCTGTCAGACTCACCTATGATAGCTTTACCCCTCTATGTTCATACAGTACTTTTTCTTTTTCTTTTCTTTTCAGCCTTTGTAATCCCATTATACTTTTCAAGTAGCACAACATGTAGATTTAGTTTCTCATCTGCTGTCTACCACCTCAGTCTGTTTGCCCTGCAATGACTGAGGTGAGCACCATCCTACACTACCATACCATTACCAATACTTACAATGTATGTAGTGTTCTCTCCCCAGTCTGTTTTTGGTATGTTGCATCTTGTAGCCTTTTAGGTTATGAGCTCTGTGCTCCTCATATAAACAAACAAATCAATCTGCAGCCTCTGATATATCAAACACTATTCTGCTTACCACTGATACACTACCAAACAATATGCCCAAGCTTGATGTGAAGGGTGCCAACTGGGCAATTCTTGCTTTCCACTTCCAGGTAGTTGTTGAAACTGCTCAGGTATGTTTGAGAGGTTTTTTATTTATTTTTGGCTTTCCTTATTGCACGACAGGTTACTGGAAGGACAGTGTCGCAAAGGTTCAAGAGACTTTGGCACCTACTCAAACTACAGGCACTCAGATCCGACTGTCTTGGAATTGGATGACGCTGACACTGATGATGCACCAGCGGAGAAGACAACTAAAAGGGCGAGTCGTAAAGCCCCGCAATCGAAGGCGAGCGCAGCGGCTAAAAAGTTGTTCATGGATCCGGACGAGGAGTTTGCGCCGGCCAGAGGTTCCTAAGGAGCTGCAGGCAAGTCTCGTGCAGGAACAAACGACACGAATCCCAACTTGCATGCAAGGGGGGGTAAACGACGTCATGTCATTGAGGATGATGATTCGGACGATGGTGTTACATTCAAGGGGTTTGGAAAGAAGAAAAGAGTGCGGTGATGGTTCAATCTATCTATTTCGTAATCTGCGCTTGTATGATGAGCTCTAGTAGGCTCTAGACAGCCTTCGAAGCTAATTCGCCATGGATAGAAAAGCCTAGCAGACGCTGCGTTTTCGCGGCGACCCGACCACCAGTTTGACTGTGAATGATAGGTCAGTCGTGGCCACACTCAAATGTATAGGATAGGAGAATGTGCGCACCGTTGCTCTTGGCAGACAAAACTTTCTGGGGCACCATCCCAGTCGTCAAGCATATTCCTGGTCGCGTTACCCTGTGAACCGTCGTCGTCGCCAGTACCAAAAAGGTCCAGCGCTAATTGAGTATGGCTTACGCCCTCGTAGGTCGTCACACATCGTGGGTTAATCAAAATACGGGCTGGCGTGTATGCCGAATTTGGTACAGTGAGTCGGGTAACCGGAAGCTCCTCGAGAGGGAGATCAGAATCTGGCATGGCATCAAAGTCTGACCCCACATTCGCATCTGCATCCACGGGGGCTTCGGGTATCTGCCGGCGATATTTAGCCCGAAGCCCTGTGTTATGTTTTAGGTAGAGAGAGCTAGGGTCAGTCCCCTCGTCGTCCTGGACACTTTCTAGTGCCTTGCTGATCCAAAGGTCCCTGCAAAACCATGCCTGAGTACTATCCAGACAAGGTGCATCTGGAGAGCGTTGAGGCGGGGCGTCCGAGGAAGACGCATTGTGAAAGTCCAAGCCATAGCGATAGTGTAAACCCTTGTAGTAGGACTGGGCAGGATCCACGATGTGTGTACCGGCCTCGCAGCAAAATACTTGAAAGGGAAGATGTTCAGTGTATCGAGTGGCTCCGACCTTGTCCCGAGGAGGCACGGCATCAGGTTTTGAAGACGATTTGGACTGTCGAAATTGATCCCCATGGATATCTCGGGTACGCCACCTAAGAGGACAGTGCTCAGCGTCTGTGTTTTCCGCTACGCATTTGATCTCACCTATCAGAGAAGATGAACTGTCCACCCGATTCTGCCCAGTCCATCCCACACACCATCGCGGCTTCATTCGCGATGCTCACTCTGAGCGTTTCCAGAATGTCGCTGGGACAGGTGAATCCTTTGATCCAGATAACGCGGTTGAAAACGATCTGTCTCTTTTCATAGAGCTCCAGCAGTGGTTCTAACGCAAGATTTCGCATGTATGCCTCTTCGGAGGGGTAGTATGCAGTCACAGGGTCCTCTGTCATCGGCGGCACGCGGTTGATTCTGAAAGGGACGCTGAGCAGAGTCAATACGGCTTCACAAAGGTCCGTCAGGGTGGGCGTGGAATCGGTGGACCCATAATCCAACATGGAGACGAACAGATTGGACGTGCCGAGGCGCCTCGCCAGCTGGACAATCACGGCGAGCTGGTCGACGAGAAAGTGGTCCGCAGAGTGTATGGCCAATGCGATGTAGTAGAGCCGATCATCCTTGGCGAGGTCGTCGTACGTGTCGTCGTCCAAATGTTTGTTTTGTCCGAACGGGCGGGACAAGGTAGGGCAATAGGCAGCCACCCAACCGTTGAGTGAGAGCAGCCCTTCGACGGCGTTAAGCACACTTTGAGTATCCATATGGCTCGTCTGCTCGGCAGTGATGCTGCACACCACACAGGTGGTCAACTTTTTCGAACGCACACGAAACAGTCATGAGGGCTTGAAAGAACTCACAACGGCACCTGGAACCGCTCCCAAAAATCACTGACACCAGTAGAGATGAGACCGTCGAATATGTCTGGTCTGGATTCTCGACCCATCCGCTGCTGGAGTGTTTTGTGTTTTTGAACGTTCAGGTTCTTCAGCCCGGTCACCCGCTCGATCACATTGTACCCCTGGTAATTGGAGATCGCAGATGGGGTTGTTTTAGATGGGGAGAATAGGAAGAGAAGCCCTGCGAGCAATAGGGTGGATGCAAACAGTCTCGTCAAGGTGTTTTTTCTGAGCGTGATGGCCATGTAGCTGATCTGGCGACCCAGCTGCTAGTGCTGACACATTTACTTACTCCAAGTACCCTAACGTATGTACATAAACACAAGTGAATCAAGCAAGTTTTTTCACTGTCCAACGTTGCTTCTGCATCCGTGAGGAATACCATCCACATTGCCACATCTGCCCGTGTGGCTCCACGATCTCGCCCCGAAGTGCCTCTGCAGCTCCCCACATCCGTTCCGCCTTGGAATCCCGAGCGCTCCATTGTCGCTGTTCGAGAAAGACGGGCCAGAAGCGCCGTAGGACAGCTGATCGAGTGGGCGACATCTGGCCTTGTGAACGAGATAGCGACAGTTGCAAGTCGGCTCGCGACGGCACAGCTGTGACTTGACGTGGGCCGGCTCCCGGAGGCTCACCTTCCTGCTGAACAGACTGCTTGGTAAGACTGCTTTTGAGCGCAACATAGAACACAGATGTGGATGTGGGAGGTCCCAAAGAGCGCTTGGTAGGCAACGAAGAGTCGGTTCGGCATTTTTTGGTCGGCATTTCTGGCAGGGAGGTAAGAGTGGGCTTGGAGCGCGGGACTGATTGCAGCGAGGCTGACACTTCAGCAGAACCCTGCTGATCAATTGTTTACTCACCGTCTTGGGTCCTCTTTCCCCGCTTGCCAACCCGACGGCAAGATATCCGTTTGGGTTGCTTGTCCAGTTTTCCACTACCCATGCTGCTTGCAACCACACCATCGAATAACCATACATAATTATCTTACATTCGGACACATCCAGCAGATGGTTGAACGCAATAACATCGCCATTTGTTTTGTTGGGAGTGCCATGGCATCGATTCGGTCAATCAATATACAATACGGTCCTCATGGCCCTCCAATCTGAATCTGGACGTCGTGGGCACCGCAAAATCACTCGGCTGCTTCTCATCCCAGCGACATAAGCACAAGTCTATTATAGTAAATGGTAGTGATAAGTTGCGGACAACTATCTACTGAATGTCTCTGCGGATGTTAAGATAGTCGGTGGATGCGACTACGAGGATACAAAATAGAAATCCACGCACAGAATCCGGATGAAAGTGCTAAGTAGGTGGTTTCCGAGAATGGTTGTGTACATACGCGATTTCTCCCCCTTAGGCTGCCATGAACTCGAGTACGGTAGACTCGCCGAGATCATACACCTTCTCTAATCGCAGGTCGGCCGCAGACCTGTACAAAGTTAAGACGTTGGCATTACTACATCAAACAAGAGATAGGTCACGAGGGAGCAAGGCCGACACTCACCCCAGCGTAATAAAATCGTTCAACGTCCTCTCCTTCGCATTATGTATAAACCACATGTTTATATCCTGTTGGTACATCCGGTTGTTCCCATTCCCAAAGTTGGGCAGCAATGGTTCGGGCGCAACACCTACGCCAAGTGATTTTACGTTGGGATCGTGGCAGGCGGGGGTCAAGACATATTCATCTATATGCAGTGAAGGGAATTAGAGTTAGATGTGTCAAGTCCAACAGATGACCGGTGTGGAAAACGGCAAAAAAAAAAGAGGTAGGGACGTACGAATCAGTAACCGACTGTGGGGAGCCATAGCCTTTCTCACGTTCCCCATAATGGTCGTGGCCTCCGTGTTAGGCCAGTCGTGAATGATGTAACGGAGCTAAGTGGATATCAAAACCCGCCCAACGCGAAGGAGACTCAAGGGTATCAGCACGTACATAGTACACGTCCTGATCTTTCACAGGGGACCCTTCAAAGAAGTTGAGGGGAATAAACTCAACCTGGTTGTTTTGCAATGCCTCGGGGGCGTTCCTAGCCCAGATCTATGTGACAACATGATTAGCCTTCCGCAGTCGCCTTGCGATGCACGGATAAGGCTATTGAGAGACAAAGCCACGTGTGCTTACATGCTTCGCGTTAGCCAAAACCTCAGGCAAGTCATGATTGACGATTTTGAGGTGTGGGTACAACTTTGAGAGTGGTATGGAAACTGTCCCGACACTGGCACCGACATCGCAGACGCTCTTCACTTCGTTCCATGGATAGTCTGTGAAATGACCATATTGATGATCAAGAGGAACCTATGTGACTATTCACTCACGGTGCAAAACCGAAAGAGAGCCCAAGACATGTCCAAAGCCGGTCATGGCACGATGGAAGTTCTGCTCAAGCATGAGACTCTGATTCATGAAAAGATGGCATACTTCTTACTTGGCGTCTCTCAGCCTGAAGATACCCAAGATCAGCAATGCGAAACAAGCAGAAAATGCAAAGGAAATAACATACATCCTGCTCTATCCAATCGAAGAAACCACCTTTGATATCCTTCTGGCCGAGTGCATACATGATGGGTGCCTTGCTTGGATCAGAATTTGTCGCATACTCTGGATCTGTCATCCATTTGTGCAATACGGCCACACGTTGCGATACATTCTCTGGCTGGATGCGGAGGATAGCAGAGACATCGGAACTCGAGAGTGTAATACGTGAGATACGGTTGTTTGCAAAAACATTTGGCTCGACTGGGGTGGGAGGGTATGAGATATGAGTGAGATAGAGATGGAAGAAGAAATCCCTACCCTCAGTGAAACATCCCTTGGTGGCAAGGAAACGAAGTACGCGAGCAAGTTTACCCTTCTCTAAACCGACCAGCTTGGAAAGTTCGTCCGCATGAAGACCCTCCGGATAATTCTCTAGTGCATCTGCGACATTTGCACGCAGAGCGACGCCCAAACACGCCTCATCGAAAGACGATGACATCTTTGATAGCACAAAGATCACTCAGTCATTCTCATAGCTGAAACGTACTCACATTGAGAAAGGTGTGCTGGGGCGGTGCCAATGATGCACATAGCTGCTGGCAGGAACCCTCAAGCAGTCTCACGGCTTTCTTCAGCGCAACGTTATCGGTTGCGAAATCGATGGGGTGATATGTCTTCGAGTGGATCGTGGGGACTTGGCTACCATCTTTCTTGTACTCGGCGATGGCTTGGCGGGCCGACGTGTTGATTATGTCGAGGAGAGCTTCGAGCTGGGCCTCAGCTGACATTGTTAAAGTTGATCTAGGGGGAGCAGGCAGAAGAGAGGATGCGCTGAAAGGTGTCCCAACGGGTCCCTTGCCTTTTAAGCCTCAGTCTGATACACCAACGAGGACCTTTCGGCAAGAAGGTGGGAGTCTTGATGACTGTGCTGAATCCCGGATGGGTATAGCCCTCGGAGCATATTTGCCCGGTTTCGTCCACTGTGAGGAGTTAGCTCTATGCAACAGGAGGGCGGAGTAAGAGCGGGGATCTCCTGCCAAGAGCATACAGGAACACCACGCGGAACAATTATGAAGTCTGCCATGATGATTTGATGGCACTGAGTGCGCCCATATTCCTAATAACCGCCCGAGCGTTGTGGGATCTACACATTTATTTCCACCACGTCTCTGTTTGGCATGCGCGTCCGTCTTCTTCGTCACCAACCGCCCAGATTCGAATGGAAGTCATTTAAGCCACCAGTGGTTCAAATTCAAGGCACAGAGTACTGCATGTAAAGGAACGATATATTGCACATGCCGGTATACACCGTGCCAATGTTCTGGAGACCTTCGCCGTCGGACGTATGACAAACTGAAGAAATGCAATAATGAATTTTTATAAAGTTGAACAACCGCCTTATAAGGGCACGAGTTACTAAACAAATGGAAAAAAACAAGACAAAAGCCAAGCGAACCTAGCCGTGTCTGTCAGCCTACATGACGATGAGATACATGAGATGTGTTCCTTTTTTTTTTTTGGAAGGCACTTAGCATCGACCGACGACCGGCTAACCTGGTCCAATTCGATGCGGGCACAAGGCGCTGGATTATCGCCACTTAAGGCTACCAACGGTCCAGGAATACTTACGCCTACTTCTGGGAGGAAATCCATTTTACGGAGACATCACGTGAGGAGCCTTCGACACCAAGGATCCACGGAGTAGCTGACTCCACTACCCACTAAAACCCCCCAGTGGTTTTGGCGGGATTCGAACCCACCCATACATTCCGGCCTGCTGCTGCAGGGGAAAGGTGGCACATCCATAGACCACCAGTCCCCCTGAGATGTGTTTCAAGGGCGCTGTCGTCCGACGGTCCGAGTTCATGATCATTTTTCTGCAACTGCGCGGTCATTATAAATCGGCACACTTCATTTCTTCGGTCCGCTGGCTTCGTGGTTCTCATGAGTCATGGCGTTGCAAGAACTACATACCACCCCGATGGAAAGGTACAGGTTGAATCAAATGTGACTGAGATCTGTAACAAGGCCAGGCATCTGAAAAGCAGCTATGTAACGTTATCGCTTGACGACTCTAACACCAGCCATTCGAATGTTGTGATTAGATGAGGACGAGCAAAAAAGAATATTTCAGGTGGCTTTACGCTAGTCCAAAAGAACACGGGTGGTGGACCCTGAGGTCGTTTTGAATTTCCCGATGCGCCAAGTGAATCAGTAATCAGTGGTCGGAAATAGCTTTGCGTTTAGTCATGTAGAATGTCTAAATACTTGGGAAATGGGAAGCATCGTGTACAGGCGGCAGGCATCTGCCCGAGTCCGTGTGTCAGCCGGCTCGCACGGAGTCTCGGGCGATTTCTTGATAAGGTAAAGTCGGCGTTCACACATTTTCGCTCCATATACCCAGTAGCTCTCCTCTGGCCCGGCTGGCCCCCACAACTCCTCATCCAGGCTCGACCGACTGCTCTTTAGGACACAGTTTGACCTCTCCTCGTGAGCACGGTCGGTTTACTGGCTTGATGAGCCATTCGACTTGGGTGGAATGGGCAGCCCAGGAAATAGGAATCTCGTTCGTCTCATGTTCGTACTACACTCGAAGTCGACGCTGACTCATACGTATCTTCGGCTAGCGACATTTTGACCTCGTAGTACGCCCCGCTCATCTCACTCGCCTTGGCGTCCACCAACTCAGGTCCCGTTCCTGTGGCCCTTCATTACCGTCGACGCCCCTCGACCTGCCCAGCTGGTCCTACTTTCCGGTGCTCTATACATACCGACCCTACGCGTTGGACCACTTTCTACTACCTTCTTGGTATTCCACTGCCTGGTACGACCGACTCGGCTCTTGCACCTCGTTTCAGGTTCCCTAGTTAAGCCTTCATTCATATTTTGCTTCGGGTGTTCACGGACGTTTTCTGACACACACACTTGACAGCTTCATCAGTGGATTTCTGATCTTGATTGCTCCCCACTCCAATGTGCTGGAGATCCCCGACTCTCACGAAGTGGGGAAGGGTTTTCACAGCCAGAGTCGTTCCGCTCGAAGGATCCGTGGAAAAGTAGTATCTAATACGGTGTAGTACCTCGTGATCACATTTAAACATTGTTTAAGCACTTGCTCGCAACTTGGGGCTCGTTCAAGTGTGGAATCCAACACCAACTTACCGTGCTGTATGCCCATCAGCAAAACGGGAAACCTTTGGCTGCCATCAGTAAATTAGTAGTAATTCATAGTTTCGCTGATGAACAAGATATTAGAAAAATGGGAGGATTAATAAAATTCTTACCCTCTACTTATGCAGTGTAACACTAGGCATGCTGAGACAAATATGTAAGACAAGTCAGGCATATGTATAGCAGGCTTCAAGTTTGTCTTAATTGTCTTATGAGAGGTGTTCATACTAATGACATTCAGCCCAACAAAATTATGAAACTAGTTTGAAGGCATGATGATCAGCAAAGTGGTTGACATAGAATTCTCGGTATATATATAGGGGGTTGTGGAAGGTGACATATGGTGATACCCACTCATCCTCGAAAATAGGAAGTTGATGCTCATCATCATCTGGGCAAGTGTGACCCAGATGATGAGAGTATCAACCTTCAGTTTAGGGAAGTTCTTCTACCATATTCTTCGAGTCCCAGATGTTGTCTGATGTGACCATAGAAGTTGGTATGGGGGAGTGCTCATTGGTCCATAGACATCACACTCATAGTCCAGGACTGTGTATAGCAGCACAGGACAGCATCTACATAGTGTCACAAGCTTGCCTGCTCGGGGTCAGCAGCAGCACTGTTCCCTTTTTCTTTTGCAATGGACAGTCTTGCATTACTCATTGAAGTAGACAGCATTTATATGATAACTTCCACTTCCTTCCCATAATGTTGAGCTCGTATTTCGCTTTCTTCTCGGCCCTTGTAGGTTCCCTGAATAAGACTAGCCTTCAAAGTGCTCCACGATTTGCACCGCAAGCTCTAGCAGTCCCGACACATAGCTGAGGAGGAAAAGTACATATGCTCAAACAGACTATACCCCATGATATCTTAGTCAAAATGTCATCTGTCTGCCCAATGACCTGGTCCAGAAGTGCAGGTACGCATTGCCCACCAGACTACCGTGTATATCAGGAAAAAAAATCACCTATGCCATCAGTCGTCATTGGGATTACTATTGCAGGGAGACTCACGGGGTCACCAACTCCATATTGTGGAAGTGACGGCAACAACATCTCGCATCTCAGGCACGTCATGGGCCCTCACCCCTGCTGAACAGCATATGCCACTGCTGCCATAGTCACCCACCCCTCTCTTGCGCCTTTGTTTTTCGCCCCTTGAACGTCCGCTCTGCATCCGGTTCCTCCAACAACACCGCCCCCAACACCGATTTCTTGGGCGCCCCAGACAGTAACAGATGCCCTGCCAGTACGTTCCCAGGTTTGTCTGTGGTCGGCCTGCTCAAATCAACGCTAGTTGTCCCTGCGCGGGTACACGTCGTGTGCAATGATCACGGAGAGTAGGATCGCCTGCAAACATATTTCCTCACCATCGTTGGAAATGGATAGTGTGAGGAGTTCAGTGATGTGGATGGTGTGGGGACAAAATACTGGCTCTGATCTCTCACTGTTCAGTGCTTTCTTGGAGGTCTAAGCTCTAATTGTCTCGATATTTTATCATAGAAAAAAAAACAAAACACATACATTGCCTCCTCATCCGTGCAATCATCATTCTGTGTTGTTTTCGCTTCGTCATTGTTTTTGTCAGGAGTCGGGGACTTGGCATTCTTGCGCCGCTACCGATGTGTTCTGCTAGACAGATAGAATGACAAACTGGAGGGTTGTAATAAGAAAGATGTAAAAGTATAGATGAATCAATCAACGTGGTGAGGCGGACACTCAGGTGGCGTATGACATATACGACCCACCTTTGTACATAGTTAATTCTCTGAACCAACTACCCAAGTCATCCTCGCCCGAGTTCTTGCAAAGCCATGAAAATGCACGGCGGTGTGCAAAAACGTGAAACGAGTTTTGAGAAAAATGTGATGGAAACCAGTGGGCAAACTTTGTTGGAACGTGCGAGTGCGCCCGCAGCCCAACCGAGGATGTCAAGCCGAGCCGCTCGTCATATGTTTCCTTTGTTCATCATACGATAGCGTTTAGACTTACGTGACTCACCTTTCGTTTGCTAAGATACCCCGTCTGACGGCGCTCGTGCCTGCGCCTGGCCCGAGCGCAGATTGCTCATATCTCTTTCTCGTTCGTTTCACGTACCGTTTGTCCTTCATATATTAGCTGTGTGACCGAGCACCTCAGTCCGTTGTCTGCGCACGACGACCGAGTATTCCTGTCCTTCGATAGCCGTCGCGCGCTGTTGTCCTTTAGCTCATGAACTTAACGCCAATCAAAAGGAATAGAGATATCTCAGTAATAGACAGAGGTGAAACAGGCTGAGGTAGCTTTCCTGCTGGGCGGGGTCGTTCGAGCAAGATCCATACAGGTCAAGGTTTTGTACATAGTACAGCCACCTTGTTTATCGAATCCGGCAAATACGCCGAGGCTGCCACTCGACCACTACGACCCACTCCAACTTAAAATCGGAATGCAGAGCGATAACTCAGGTGGCCAGCCTTCACGTTCACGTCCACGTTTTCAATCCACTGACCCTCGAAAATGACAGAATACAAGGAAGCGTTTGCGCTCTTTGACAAGAAAGGCGCGGGTACCGTCCCAAGGGAGACTCTAGGCGATCTCCTTCGCGCATTAGGCCAGAACCCAACCCAGGCCGAGGTCGCAGACATCGTCGGTTCTGCGCCGCGGGAAGTGGACTATAAGACCTTCTTAACCGTCCTTAGTCGACCAGATGGGTTCAAGCCTGCAGGAACGCCAGGTGAGCGTTCCCGTGCAGCGATCGGAGGAAGAGGTGACTGATAAGTCGTATAGAGGAGTTTATTCGCGGGTTTCAGGTGTTCGACAAGGAAGGAAACGGTTTCATTGGAGCAGGAGAGCTCAGATATGTATTAACGCAGCTGGGGGAAAAGATGACGGACGAGGAGGTGGATGAACTACTCAAGGGGGTACAGATCGGAAAGTACGTCGTGGACATTATCTCATTGACTCGCTCTGAAATTCGTCGCAGTGATGGAAATATCAATTATGAATCTTTTGTCCGCACTATCCTAAGCCAATAGATCAAATCTCGGACATTATCCTTCAACCTGGCATATTCATATTTACTCTTGAAGATAGCAATACGATCGTTTCCACTACGCACACCGGATATGTGCCCATTTAGCAATATCCACGGCTCAGATCCCAGACCGTGATCACTCCGTACGATATCAAAGTGTAGTCACTAGTCGGCTTTGTCATGAGCTATGAGACAATTGGCGGACCACGAGTGGCATATTGCATGTTCCAGCCATAAGAACATCGATGGCATCTCGCTCCGCACAAAGCGAGTATAGCAAATGACGATGTTAAATCGCGTCCAATGATCCGCCGGATGTGTTTGTGCAAATGTAAAATAATACATAGATATTCGATGGGTGTGGTCGCGAGTATACACAGTAGAAAACAGGCATATAAAGCAAGTGTGTGGGTGGCACGCCGTCGTCAAGACGGACACTTCAGAGCGAGCAATGGATATACGTACGTAGCGTAATGGTCGATGCGATTTCGTCCCGTTAGGCAGCTCTAAACTCAAGCACCGCGGACTCGGCGAGATCATACACTTTTTCCAGTCGCAGGCCAGACGTAGACCTGTAAAAAGCACAATTTCGGTGATGCTATACCAAACAAGAAACAGAACATGAAGAAGTCGTGGGCGAAACTCACCCTAACGTGATCAGATCGTTTAGCGTCCTCTCCTTTGCGTTCAATACGAACCACATGTGCAGGTCCAGTTGATATATCCGATTGCTCCCATTCCCAAAATTAGGCAACATTGGTTCGGGCGCGACACTTACGCCAAGTGATTTCACCCTGGGATCATGGCAGGGGGAGATCAAGATGTAATCGTCTGTTTGCACCAGAGGAAATCAGGCATGTCAGGTCAAATATGTAATCGGTGCGGAACGAACGGCAACAGAAGCAGGGACATACGGATTAA
>JBBPMH010001016.1:0-12789 GCA_038090235.1 Pulveroboletus ravenelii
CAAAAATGGCCAGGAGAAGACAAGGCAGTGGCGAGTGGTACATGATAGCTGCGGTTGATCTTGTCGACTCCAGGTAGTAGCCTATGTTCTGGAAGTATGGTTCCCCTGAGGTACCCCCAACTTCGTTCTTGAACTCGACTATAACGTAACGATGACCGTTGACAGAGAGGTCACCATCAGTTTCAAATACACGCGTTTTCGTTCTGGATAGGTGGATGCTGTAACTTTTAAAGACCTCACGAATCTTATCGGCCCGCTCAATCTCTTGCTTGTACTGGACCGACATTGCATTCGCAAGTTCCAGGGTGAATTGAAGGTCATCTTGTGTTGTTTGGATGCTCCTGACGTCCTGGATGAACTGACCAAAAGCAGGATGTAACAATATTGCAGGAACAGGGTCCTCAATGTCGCGAGGGCGGCCACAGGGGATAGCTTTGTTTTCTATACCCTGATCCCGAGAGAATGATGATGGAGCGCCGGTGCTGGAGGGCTTTTCCGGTTTGCGGCGATCGAGGAACGCTTGGCGCGCGGCCTGAACGGTGCCCCCTCCAGTAAGATAATGAGCCGATGGCGGAGCTCTCGCTGAGATTTAACAATCAGTGCAAGGCTGTTGCGAGTGCAGCAACGCTTACTTTGCCGGAACTCTTCGACGACGACCTCTAATGCCCTTGAAGAGAACGGAACGTCACCAAACGCGGCCTCCACGTCTTGATTCACAGGTATACGCTCGCCCTCTCCCTTATGATCCAGGATCTCTCTCAACTCATTCTCGTCACTGGGCGAAATCTTGTAGAGCTCCATGTCACTGGCGAGCACATTTTGAAACGGTAGCCAGAGCTCTTGGGTCCTGGCTATGAGGACATCCAGGTGTTCCGAATTCGGTAATGTGATATGGAAAGGGCGTCGGAGGTCAGCACCCCGGATCCAACACGATATGACTAGAGATGTCGTAGCATCTAAAAAAAACGAAGGCTAGATGATCACAACCGTTAAGAAATTAGTACATACCAACAATAAAGTGAAGACGATTCTCCTCGGGAAGCGTTGTAAATATACTTGTTATCTTGTTTGTCAGACGCAAGGGTGGTCCCAAGTCTGACATGCAAAGCCTGCCGAGAATTGCCTCGTATTCCCCGTCGATGGGCACAGGATGATTCTCTGGTACTTTGTGCAGACGCACAGTACCGGTGGGCACCTGGAGTCCCGATAATTGGACAAGGGACTTGCGCAGGTCGCGAAGGGTGGTATCCGGCGATACGTCGATATCGAAAATTTGAGAGAAGGGACAATGGCGCACCCAGTACCATAAAGTGAGCGTGGACATGGTTGAAAGGATGTGAGTTGTTCGCCTGGCACGATCAGGCGCGACTCAACGAATCTACACTGGTCTTGCGTCACGTGGACTTTTTATTTGTTGGTCGCCTGATCGTGGCGAACAACTCACATCTTTTCAATCATGTCTACGCTCTTATGGTTTAGTGTCTCACTGCCTGGACCGACTTGTATATTGACGCAGGCAACAGAATCATCACTCGGCTCATCATACCGTGTACCAATCCTACCTAGTGGCTCAGCGGGCTTTCTAGATCAATGCACTCCAACGCCGTTCTCGGCCGTCACCCTCACATCTGGTATAGCTGTGCAAGGATAACAGCGGAGTGGGAAGGAGAACAGGAAATGGAGAGCAGGTCCAGGTCTAGCAGAGATGACGCAACCCCGTTCTGCCAGACTCGACATGTTTGACTCGACCGGTGTCTTCATTGGAGGGCCCTGTAGACTCGGCTGGATGACGCCCGCCACCCGTCGTGCCTCCAGAGTCCTGTGATGGTCTCCGCATCTGTCTCGACTGGTCTGCTGTCCTCCTGTGATGCGATGCACTCAGTGTGCTCACGCGATTCTTTGCTTATCGCTTTGGTCCTGACTGGCTCTGACTGGTTATCCTGATCCAGTAGCGTCACCAGGTCAGCCTACCCTGCCATTCACTTTGTTCTCTTCGACTTCCCCTCATGCGCTGTCGTTCATGCCATGGCCGCTGTGTCCACCGCGGCGGTCATGTCTACGCGGGACTATCCCCACTCGATATCCTGGTGTCCATTATGGGCTGTGTGATGTGGTTCATTGACTGGTCTTTGGATTTCTACGGCTTGCCTGTTGGCACTGCTGGCTCCAGCGCTCGTCGCATTCAGTTCTGGTGTGTCAAAGGCCCTGTTAGCACCCTCCTGACTTGTCTGTAGGATCTCCCTGGGGCTCGGCTGAAGTGCAACAGGTTTCCGCGTCCTCGCTACTGGTTAAGTCTTGCCAACTCTCACTCGTTGTAGGATACTGAGCATGTTTGTGCATGGTCTTGGGTTGAGTTACGCCATATGATGTCCCTCTTCAACGACCACAGATGCATAAGGCGCATGCTAGCATTCCTCACGCCACCGGAATACCCACCCACCTTCGGTAACCTCGACCAACTAAAAATTGCTAACTAGAGTATTTTTCCTTCCCCATGTCATCGCATCACCCATCCTCCTTTCATCTCCTATTGCAACACATGTGGTAGACCTATACAATCTTACGCATTCTACATGCATCACTTCCTTTCTCTCTCTGTCTTGATACCGGCTCTCCTTGCCTCATGCGCAATAAATGAGGAACCAGTACAAGGATAAAAAGATAGAAGAAAAAACCCAGCCAAATCATGACGAAAAGAGATTTGTAGAACGGACAGGAAGGGATGAGGGATAATGTTGTGAAAGAGATAAATGAAGGCACTTATTGCGACGATAATAGTAAGGGTCAACCCGACAAGCCAGTTTTGCTCCCATAAAATGGCACAAATAGCAATAGCGAAAAATCCGAGTGCGAGTTGCAAGAATGCCAGAAAGAGTTCGATGATGATGTCAAATTGGTACTGTTCGAGAGCCTGCACAATCCATTGTCTCAGGTAACGGCGACAGTGGGGGTCTGGCGTTCCCGGTTTGCCCGTCCCAAGATTGTATATCCACTGCTTTCCGAGTACGGTTCCAAGGGCAGCGCCAATGGTAAATAAGAAGCTGACATAGCAGAGCACGATACTGTTGGCGACTATAACACTGGGAGGGGGAGTGGCCGGAAGCGCCGTTGAATTGCCCACTGTTCCTTGGATCAGGATTTCCAAGAGCTGATTCGTAGTGTCGCTGGGGCTAGGTCCCAATGGTTGCATTGCCACCAGGAAAGTTGATAGAACGGCCGAAAACAGGCCTGCCTTTGGCATAGTCCATAAAACCAGAAGTACTTGACCAATAAGAATGCTTACGAAGAAGACAATGATATTCACGGAATTCAAGTACTTCTGAATTTGTTGCTCAACATATTTGTCGATCTCCTCCTGTTCCATATCGCGCCAGAACTTTGGGTCAGGGCAGAAATCCTTGTATATTCCATGAGATATGGTCAACGATACTACTCGAGTAAAGGAGAGCATCTTGAGTAGCATGTTCAGTGGGCCGCCAGTCCTGAATACACGGAAGACATATTGTAAAAATGGATATACTAGGCTGATTGACGACTCTGACCTTTCAGCGCCGTTTGCAGCACTCACTAGATCAGGTTACACGTCTGTTGGTGCCACGAGATCGACAAGACATGTGGGCTAGATCTGGATCCGTGTATTCAGACACTTTTGTGGGCATATGTAAAGATGTATGCTGTGTTGCGTATCTACGTTTACGATTACGTACTTGGGTTCGGTTGGGCAAAAGCCCGTGGGGTTTTCCGGTCCGAAGCATGCAATACGACGGACGCATGAGAGGTAGAAACCAGCTGGAGGAGAACTGCTCAAGGGTGTGGTAAGTGTGTGTGCGACAGGTATGTCAGAGAGTACTCTGAAGTGAGTACGAGACGGTCGACGCGACGGCCAATGACAAAGTGCGGGCGGTGTTCGGTGTCCTGCCCACGCCATTTTTCAAATTCTTCCTGAACACGTTGTCAGACCGATTTCCAAGTTTAGAGTGCAGGACCCAAACTCAAATCAAAGATGCGTCGCGAACGTCCAGCGTTCCATATAAAATCGAATGATCCTATCGCACGGCGGATGCCAGGCAGGACGCGTTTTATCTTCGAGGTGGGCTTGCCTGGCAAGTTCTGTCCACCCCGAACCTGGCAAAAAAAGAGGCGTGTCGAGAAGTCTCATTTGTGCGCTTCATCACCTGATCTCCACGCGATCACATACACTCCCAGCCGAACCCGCGTCGCAGCTGGTTCTAGGCCGTGGCCAGTTTGCACAGACGCGTTCAAGTCGTTCACCAGCGTCATATTCATCCATGCAGACCATCCTAGTCGAGTGCGCACGCCCAAGACCAGGACCATTGCGATACTAACGTTTTAACCCTGACAGATGACTAAATGACCCATGATCCCCTCCGTTGTTTGCGTTCACGAGGTCGTGAGTCACTTTATGCTGTGCACTTCGCAGTCCCGAATGGCGGTGGGGGTTAGATCGTCGCCAGGGCCGTCCATGTGGGTGGTATCAAAAGCACTCACACATGATCGCACTATCGACGAATTGAGTAAACACACCGCGGGCGAAGCGTGGAGGACAAAAAACACGCCCCGATGATACCCTACGCCTGTGCAAAAGGGTCCGTGCGAAACGCAGTACGAGTAAGCGCACAGCTAGATTCTGGCGTCTTCGGCACGCATACAAATACAGTCTCTTACTCACGCTGAACTCCCTTGTTTTACCGAGTGACTGAGCTCCAGCTCCAGTGTCCAAGACCAAGTCATCCCGAGGGAATCTGCTATACAGCATGGCTAGTTTACCTCCTCCTCCTTCGGCGACACCATGGATCCTCGATACTAATCGAGACCCACCTGTGTATACTCGGTCCGTCCCTACTCCGTTTCACTTCATACCTGGACTGATTTCGCCCATGCAGGCCAATGGTTGGTTCCGAGCTTTACGCGCAAAGATATTGGAACAAATTTGATGGGCAAGTCATCTTCCCTTGATGAACGCTGACCACAGTGACGAACTGTTGCGGTCCAATAGGGATAGTCAAATTTGCATAGGTATTAACTTTACCTCCTCACTAGGGGTAGAGGAGTTGAAAGACCGAGCTCGGGGCGCTCTCGATAAGCTTCGGTGAGAGCAGGACCCTCTTCAGTTGCATGCATATCTCGTCTGATGTTTGGGCTAACACGTACTCGGGCGTGCTAGCTTCGTTTGTCCTATCATCGCCTGCACCGTAGAAGACGTAGTATCTCCACGATGGATATACACCCCATCCGCTGATCGCCAAGCATGGCTCAATCTGGCCCTTGCCGTCGTAGAACGAGGCCCATCACTCAACCCATCCGAGTTCATCCAATCCATCAGCTTCAAACGGCTACCCTACACAGACGGGGACGGGACTGCCATTCTTCTGAGGGCTTACCTGCTGACCACCTCGAACGAGGACAAGGACGACGAAAGGGAATATGGGTTGTACTTTCACGGGACTCACAGCATCATTGATGCGGGACCCGCACTGCATGCGTTGAACCTGATGTGTGAATGGATGTCGGACGAGGGGATGGAGATCCAGATCGAGCCTGGAGAGGAGTGGAAGAACCTGCCTGTTGATCCGATTACCGCCACAGGAGGGCCATCCGAGGAGTGGGACACACAGGGAAGGAAACTGTTGGAGGAGTTTGCAGAGCAGAATGCCCGGACCACGGTGTGTTTGAACACGCTCTCTCTTGCTTAGTGGATTATTTAACGACAGAAAACATAATTCAGCCTTGTCATACGCTGCCTCCGCCGTCTCGCCCGTTGAACATGTCGGATCCACCGTTCCATTACACGACCACCATGTCGGAATTAGAAACGGCTGGGATCGTTGCCCAGGCGAAGAAGTTGGGGGTGTCTGTATCGGCACTGTTCCATGCAGCGTATTCATTGGCACAGTTCAAGATGAATCCGGTCCCTGAGACTGTCACCGAGGTTGATTTTTCAACTGACGCCATAGTGTAAGCAACGCTCCAATGAAATGTTTTTTCCTGTCGGATTCAATGGTCGGTTACTTACATCCTCCCAATTCTGTTTAGTGTCTCCCTTGAACGCTACATGAGGCCCCACGTCGAGCCGAGGACACATTTCGTATCATCTCTGACTATGTTGCCCTCGCGTGTCTCGATGGCTCAGCCATTGATGGAACGCAGCGAGAGAGGCCGACTGATCATGACGGCCAAGCTACTCCAGGAGCGTTTTGACAAATGTTTATCTAACCCTTGTCTTCCCCATCTGTTTTCCGTGATCGCGAGCATACCGCCGGCTGAAGCGGAGCCATACAGCAGTACTGGACTTGCGGGCAAGGCGCAAGCTGGGGCTGTACCTGTCTTCCCGTGGTGTTGTATGTTTAACAACTTGGGCCTAATCGAGAATAGGATGCGGACGCAACATCGGCACATCACTGTTGAAAGTGCATGCCTTGGGAGTCGATTAAGGTTCTTTATGTAGGTGTTTACCATGGCTTGTTCCTGTTTCCTTAGAGTCTCACCTTTTTTTTTCCCTTGTGACTTACAGAAATGTTCACATGTGGACGATGCATTCCAAGTTTTACTTCCAAATTCAGGTGGGTCTTTGATGTACCGCCTGTCACTTGCTCAAGTGGCTGGCCCTTTTTTTTGGTCTGACGCGCCCTGGCGTTAGGGCGCTACTGCTTGGGGAGAGGAGTGCATCAAGACAATGTTAGCCGAGACGACCAGGATTGCGTCTCTTGTCCTGAACGAGTCTTGAAGGCAGGCGTCGGGTCCCAGAGAGGGCCTAGTAAGGGTAGAAGACGATACCACGTGTTCACCTGTGTAACTCCCCCATTGGCAATATCCATTTTACACGTATCCAAGGTCAACCGAATGGAATGGTGTGTAATCGCCTCTGTCGTTGTTCTTACTTCTAGTGCACCCTTGTCAGCGTGAGTACACGTGCAAAAATGTTGGCCGCCGACATGAGTCGATCATCGTCATTTCCGACTGCTTCATCAAAAAAAAAAAGAGGTCACACATCACAGTGGCGCACTCACCCACCAGGCCGGGCCTCTGCTTGGCACAACTGAGACTCCCTGAGGTGGTTGCCGCAATATCAAATACAGTATGGTACGCCATCATCACCTCTTCTCCACCCGCCCGCGTTCCCAATCCAACACACGGATACATTACTGTACCAGTGAGCCCGACGCGTTTCATAGTAGATCATCTTCGAGAGGGGCTTGCCTGGCAAGTTCCGTCCACCCTGTGTCCTTACCCTTTTCGACGGATGTCTTCGTCCACTACTCAGGTGAATGTACCAGACTGATACGGGGAGCGATGGCAGATGTAGCAGCCAACAATGTTGGAGATCACGCCGTAGACAGTATATTCTCTTCTTTTCCTTACTACCGTTTGACCTACACTCGTTACATTACCATATTTAGACATCGCTATTTCCCACATCGTACGGTACAATCCCTCTTTGGACATCGCTGCGGTCAGGTGCGGGAATCGATCGCATACGGTATGGTTACAGTACATGCGAGAGTAACAAGGACTAAAGAAGGGAAACTGTTTCTCAGTTTGCATGGTTGAGGTAGGGGTTGGGAGGGAGCGCGGGGCGCTCTCCGGCCTCAAACGGCAGCCAAATCCTGTTGGTCTGTGCATGAGCTGCGAACCCAGTGTATAGGAGTGTCTGACGACGCAAGAGGCAAATGCCAATGACCCAGGGATTAGGAGGACGGGGACACTACTCACCATACCAGGGGACTAACTGCAGACCGGTGGAAGGGTATATCGGAGGAATGACTGGTGGAGGTTGGGGTCGGGCTGAAGGTATGGAGCGAGAATTTGGGCGTGGCGGCGCAGGTAGACAAGGAACGCATCGCTCGCCCAACGTCCCTTGACTTTTACGACGTCAAAAGGGACGTTTCTAAGGAGGTACTCCAGAGTGGAGCCTATGCGGATGCCATGTCCTTTTAGCGGTTGTAGGCCTGCCTTCTTTTGCGCAGACTCTAGCACCTTTAGGAAGGTGTGGCGGGTAAGCGGGCGAAAACTGTTCTTTGCCTTGTATGCGAACAGCGGTCCTGTGTTTGGAGGGTCGTTTATCCTGAAGTGAGCGTTGAGTGCTGCGTGCGGATCCGCAAGTCCGTCCTGTTTCGCCCAACTGACGTCTTCCCCGAAAGGGGCTGATTTGGTTTGCGGGAGGTGGAAATTCGTCACCTCTAGCCCTTGTCGGTCGCGTTGGATGCTAACGTTGTCGCGCGTGATGTGGACGGTCGGGTCAAACGCGTGCAGGTTGCTAATTGTGAACTCTCCTGTGCGTGCGGTGGTGAAGAATATTGTGGTGAGGCAAGCGAAGACTGCTGCACCTAGGGGGGATTCGAGATCAAGCTGGAAGCGCATTGCTACAATGATTTCCACAGTGTAAGGTTGTCGGGGGGGGCGTTTGGACGAGGGTGGGGTGAGTGACTTTGCCGCTTTCAGGAGAGCGTTGAGCTCATTTTCGTTTAATTTCCAGTCCAGCCCGTGGACGATGTGCCAGGCTCTGACGCCGCTTACATAATTGACGACGGAGCTACTAGCGTACAGGCCCGCCATCGAAGCGACGAACATGGCGATCAGGTTGGAGTCTGCTGGGGCACGCTGATCTTCCGGTACCCCTTTGGCGTCACAGAAGGAGTGAAAAGCTAGGAGGCCAGAGCCGTAAGTTTCTCTAGTTGAGCTGGACCAGGCATGGGCAATAACTTCATAGACTCGCTGGGTATCAGCTTGGGAGAAGGGGAGGGGGGAGGACCGCGGGTTAGCAGGTGACCATTTGAGAAGGCGATCCCGGGCAGAACACTGGGGGCGGGGATTTGGGATATCGGTGTCAGCGGGAGTGGAGGGTCGCCTTGGGTTCTCAGAGGTGCTTGCGCTCTCCCTTGGTTGGTTGGCAAGGGCTGTGGTCAGTCTGTTAAGGCGTGAGGGATTGGAGGATCGTGTGGTGGGAAGCGCTGGCCTATTACAGGTTGGGGGGGTGGGTGGCGTCAGAGATGAGGTGGTGCAGTGCATTGGGGATCGGAGGGGAGGGGAGGAGGAGAGATAGGGGGGGGTATATTCCGCGCGAAAGGTTGTCGGCTGGGTTGTCGGAACTGCAGATATATCGCGTGTGGAGGACGCACTTGGCCTTGCCCAGGGCGGTATGAATGCGCTTGAAGACATCGTTGGTGGGGCGGTTTCGGCTGCGCCCTTTTCGCCACCCTTCAACAACTCCTTGGTTGTCTCCGAGAACCTGGAAATGTGAGTGGGAGGTGCCGGACTGGATGACGGCGAGGACGAGTAGCTCGAGGCCAATGGCTTCTGCCCATCCAATGTCCCTCCCATTAGCCTGCCAATCCGGGTGCAAGCGCCATGCCCTCCATCGTCCATTGAGCAGTATACCGATTCCGAAGGATGAGCTTGCGTCAGAGAATGCGCTGAGCTCCAGAATGGGTTGGGGAGATGGGATGGGGAGGGGTAGAGACGGTTTGTCAAGTTTCGAGCGCCACCAAATTAAGTCCTCCTCTGTCCCACGTGGTGGGGTGCGGCGCTTGAACGGCTCGCTGCCGAAAATCCCAAGCATTGCCTCAAGATTGATGAGGTATGGGCGGCCCTCTGGGAAGATGAGTGTAGCGTGGATTAACTTGCCATGGAGTTTTTGCACGTCAGAGAGGTCATGCACCCGGCTAAGGAGCCAATGGTCAATGGCATTGACGTATTTGGTCCGCTTGGATTCGGTTAGTTGCACCGTGCGGTTGTGAATGTCCCAGATAAAACCTATGAACACGGGGGCAGTTGAGAAAGGTATATCTTTCGATGCCTCCCAGGGGATACCCAGGGCATTGGATACTTGATTAATGTCATCTATACAATAGGTGAAGGTGCTATCGCTGGGGGGACGGGGATGGATGCCTGAGAAGTCTCGGAGGGGATGTTGGTAGTCCTCGTCATGTTCCTCTGCCTGTCCATCTGGAAGAGTCCGGCCGGAGAACCATGAGCGGCCCCCACGAGTTGTCAGGCCTCTGTTATTTATGATCTCGTCTGCTTTCTGAGCGCGATTGACATTGTATGCGGTGAGGGTGTCACGGGGGATTCTGATAAAGAGATGGTCATCCACCCATCGTAAGACTGGGCCAATCCCATGTGCTCGTAGGATGTCAGTTGCAGCCCCTCCGACATTGCCATACATCCCCCCAGACGCAGAGAAGCCAAAACAGAGGGATGTGTCTATCGCAAAGCGGTCATGTGAGAGCCTTACTACGAACGAATTCCATTGGGATGGGTGCATGGGGACTGTACGGTAAGCCTCCGCTACGTCTCGCACTGCACCTTGCGAGCCTGGTGGAAGCGAGGAGAGGACAAGGGATACTATGGGAAAGGTGCTATAGAAGGAGGGGAAGTGGTCAGGATCCACCCTTGAATTAATAGAGGTGGTGCTAAGGTCAGAGTTGTGCGGAAAGGAAAGGTTCTGTACTAGTCGGAACCTGCCAGGCTTGCCTGGCTTTGGGACTAAGGAAAGGGGGGAGGACTGGAAGGGGCCTATGGTGGATTCTATTTCGCGTGCGGTATACGGACCTAAATATCTGCCTTTCGAAAATTCTTTATGCACAATTTCATCAAAGAGATCCTGATGCTGGGTGATTGTAGGGTTATTTGGGGGCGTGAATGTGCAATTGGGCAAAGGGAGGTCAGCTGAAAAGCCGAAGCAGAGTCCGTGATGTATGTCAGGGTATCTATCTAACAGAGAGAAGGCGGAGAGTGACAACAGCCAAGCATCTGGTTTATATGGCGTTACTGCCTGGGCGCTTTTGCGCGCGAGGACACCACTGAGCTCCGTGCTCATGGGATCCACATCCGGAACAGTTGTGCTTCGCAGATTTGTGGGGCAAGCTGCAGCTGCCTGGCTTCTGCCAGTCGCTACAGACAATGGTGCCATCACTACCAATGAGTTTGCCCTCTGTGGTACGCCTGGTGAAGGCAGGGGAGCCATCCCATAACTTGGGGTTGTTGCACTCATGAATGCGGTGTGGGTGGCGACCAAGGCAGACGGGACATACAGATTTGCATGGGGCAGTGGGGGAGGGGGATTTCGAGGGCGATGAGGATAGGGAGGATGATGCTTGTGCCTGGGAGGAAGCGGCTGGCTTTCGAAACCGAGGGCGGGGTGAAAGCGACCTGGAATTGCGCCTCCTCTCGCTCGATGTGTTCCGGTGCGAGGGATAGTGTCGGCGGGATCGCTTTGACCTGGGGGATGAGGGATGGGAGGTTCCAACCCAGGACTCCACCTGGAGCGCAGGTGAGCGGGCATAGGATGCAACAGGGGGGGGATGGAAGGAGGACCGCAAAGATGGGGTAGTGACCACAGCATCAGGGTGAGAGAGTGATCACGCGCCGCGCAGTGGGCCGGGTGATGTGTCACGGCGATGGGGAGTAACCGCGGCATCGGGACACAGTTCACAGTGTAGGTAGGGGGGGAGAGGAGGGTGCGGGTGCAGGGTCAAACGCAGGGGGAACATACGAGAGGGCAAGGTTGAGTAAATTATGTTGCGAGGAGGAAAAGAAGGCAGACTGACCTTGTCTGCTAGCCGCTGCTGGACATTGCTATTGACTTCGAAAGCTAAGTTGGTCATGAGGGCGTCGTTGATGACCGAAATGTCAAAGCCGCCACCCGTGTCAGCTTTCAGCTCATCATGCCATTGGCGGCGGATGCGGGCAGCGTAGGTGATGACTATGCGATCTCCGTTTGCTGTGACCCGTTGTGGGTGGCTTTCCAGGTTCCAGAAGAACGTGGCGAGGGCGTCGACGTGTTTGTCTGGCCATGCCGCTTTCTTGAGGTGGTGGAGGAATGAAACGCGGGCTTGAAGAAACTCCCCAAACGATAGAGATTCGTCGGGGCGTGCATTCTTCGACGCTTTGACGGACGCTACTGGGCGGAGGGTGAGGACATTGTTGGAGCTGGATAACCCGAACGCGTCATCGGCGTCCGACCTGAGGTTTCTTGCCGCGTCACGGCAGCCCTCTGGGGTGAAATACCATAGCTCAACCCACTCAAAACTTGCCAGTTTCTGGAGGGCGTATTGTGAGGGTCTTTGAACTATCACACTGGGGGGTGCCCGTCCGGCAGCGAAGTCGCTCAGCTTCGGTTTCTTCTTCTCTCCTTCTGGCCGCTCGTCTGCGGCTGGGTCGCCCGCTACGCTATCAAGCTCTGGCTCTTCCTCTCTGCGATCGCGTTCCTCGCGCTCTGCTGCCTGCGCCGCAGCTAGTTGCTGTGCATCCCAATCGATGATGCGGCGCTCATGATCCTGGACCCAGGCGGCGGTGAGTTGAGCGGCCGCTTGGACTTGGTCGACATTCTGGGCGGCCATAATTGCTTCTCGGACCACTCTGAAGGCCTCAGAATCGAAGTTTGGGGGTACCTCAAAGTTTGGGTTAGCCATAACAGGAAACAGAGGGGTGCGGAGGATGTCTTAAGGAGTGGAGGCCGAGTTGGGCGAGGTGGGTAAAAGTGCGGCTGTGGAGATGCGACGAAAAGGAGAACGAGCGAGAGAGACGGGGAACGAGCGAGGAGACAGCAGCACGGAAAGAGAGAGAGGTGCGTGCTGCTTACCTACGCTTGTCCGAAGACTAGACTCTGTGACTCCGACTCGTGCCTCGCCTTGTCACAGAGTTACACTCTCCTCCAGTCTTTCATACGACCGACTGGAGGTGAGTACTTACACACTCGTTACCACTCATATACCCGTACTTATGCTGTACAGGACCTAACGGTCCGACTCTCTAGGTAATATATAGTCT
>JBBPMH010001017.1:0-12788 GCA_038090235.1 Pulveroboletus ravenelii
ATGCAGATATTACAACACTCCCCCTCAAGAGATGATGTGGTAGTTTAGTAGAAGAAACCTAAGTAATCAAAGAGGGAAAATACCTCCAATAGGTTCTATCAGAATGAGGGTATCCGGTATCAAAATCTGGGTATGTTTTGAGTCCATGAGGTAGTCTGGTGGAGTCCATGTGGTTGCAGCATAGTCTGCATGCGTGCCTTCCTAATCAGGTAATCGCGTCTCGCCTGTGGCTGGACTTGCCTGGGTGCGACATCTCATCTCCTCAGCTTGGTTTGCAGTATCATCTTGTATGTGCAGAGTATATAGCCTTGTATATATATATTGGAGCTTCCTATGTGTCCTGGGTTGAATCTGTGGAGGGTCCAGATCAGTTTTGATGAGTCCCATGTGATTTACGATGGGTCCATGTCGCTGCACTGAGCAGTTACCATATATGGTAAGTTGCAGCTCACAGTGTCCGTTCTGGCTTCAGTGCGTGCAGTCCGTCTTCAATCGGCCTCTACACCTTCATGCTTCCAGATCACTCCCCCTGGCTTGTGTACATCATGTATAGCCTATCCCGATGCTTATATCCACCCAATTCAGCCTTTATGTGGGCTGTCCGACCTGGTATGTACACCTTGGAGCTAACTTCTCTAGGTGACATTCTTCAATTTTCCATGTTGGCGCGGCGGGTTCGCAGGTTTGGTAGGACGTCGCGGGACCTTGGTGGTCGTTCCAGGTGGCTCAGGTGCATCTGCCGTTACACAGTTTTGGGACTTGCGCTGACCTGACTCTTCTCCAGCTAGCAGGCTCATCTCGACTCGTTTCGAGTCGCAGCATGTCCCGCTCATTGTGCCATCTGTTTGGCATCCTGCCCGGCCCATCTGGACTCCATAACAACTGATCCCGCGCTTCCAATCATGCTCAATGGGTCCCAGTTGGCCCAGTTCAGCCTCCAGCCCCCCTAGGCCTTCTGCTCGACCTAGCGTGTCCGTTTTGGCACTGTATCCATCTGGCTCGGCTTCAACGCCTTCCAGTGGCCTCTGGTGGCCTCCAGGTATGTGCGCCTTTCCATTTGCATGCTGATCATAGCAGCTCGCGCACCACCTCTCCCTGGCCTCAAGGTGGTCTGCACCTTGATGTGGTATGCTCAGATCATTGTCAGTGCTGCTCGTTTCACTGGCAGGGGCCTCTACCACACTGGTAGGACCGTCTGGTGCCACCGCTGTGCCGCTGTTCAGGTCGCTCGGGTCGTCTCAAGCTTTTTCAGGTGAGTACTCCTCAACCTGGCGCTCAGACTCTTCACACTGACTTTCTGACCCACTCAACAGGTTCTTTGGCACGTTTCAAGGGTCCTCATCACCGTTTGAGCATCCCGACGTGTCCGCTTCGATTCCGGCAGGTGCGGTACCAAAACTCGTGACCTGTCTCCACTCCCCCTCGAGCTCCATGCTCGGGGATCCGTTCTCTCGTTTATTGGAGTCGTTGGGTGGTTTAGGTGGTATGGGAGGTCGTCCAGGTGAGTCATTGTGTATTCTCGAGGTGTGCTGATCTGTCAACCCAGTTTGCTTACTATGGCCTCCTGGCGCCTTATCAGCACACAGTGCAATGGTGTCGCCATCACCGCTGCTACCGTTTGTGCAACACCCTGTGCTGAGTCCATCGCCATCATTCCTGTGGCCTCTGGTATGTTCTATGGACCTGTGGTAGCTCTCTGGTATGACAGTTTTGCCACCTGGGTCATATGCCCCAACTAGAGGTCTCCTAGGTGGGTTTTCCTCCTCTGTTGGCTCTGACCACTTGCGCTCATGTTTCACCACATTGCACTGCTTCTTTGGCCCAGTACCACTGTCATTGCCACTTCCTGGAGTCGCCATTGTGTCTGCTGCGCAACTGGGGATTCGAGTGCTGCTGCTCGCACACTCTTTCTTCCTCCTCTCGAGCTCAGTACTCAAGGATTGATATGGTTGTCGCACTGCCACATCAGGTAGGTCTGTAGGCTTCTCGGGTCGGCACACTTTACTGCCGCCATCACCTTTCGCCCCTAGCGGTCCAACCTCGACCTTCAGCTTGGCCATCTCGGGCCTCGACCTGCCCTCTTGCCCCCTCATGCCCTTAGGCTTGTCAGGTGGCTCTGTGGGCATGTCTGGATGACGCTCGTCGTCACCCATCACGTCCCCAGGGTTCCCTGACAGTCTCAGCTCCTGGTCATGGCTGTGCAGTGCGCTCTGTGCACTTGTACCGTTGTCGATCGGCCTGTCACCTTGGTCCCAAGTGACCTCAGCATGGTCTCCTCCTCCAGCATCATTGGTCATATGATGACCATCTCACTCCCCTGCAAGCGACGTGCTGGTGTGGGTCTGCGTGTTTTCTTCTGCGGACGCCTCCACTTCAAGTTGCACTCCATGGCATACTGCCCTGTGCACTTCCTCTGTGCTGTTGGTCTGTGACCTCAACACTGGTGATTGCAGTCGAGCTGAGCTCGCCGGTCCATTCATTTTGCTGGATGTTTCGTCCACTGGTCGACACTGTTTGACTTTTGTTGAGAGATGTGGTCGAGCTGTGCTCGCTGCCTGTTTCGTTTTGCGTGACATTTCATCTGCTGGTCGACACCATTCATCATCTGCTCCCTCAACTTTCTTCTTGACCTCTCCACCTGTCCTCTCCCTGAGCAGTGGGTCCTGTGGGTCATGCAATACGCCCGCTGACCTCATGGGCTCGGCACATTTCACATTTCGGGTTGCAATGTCAGCAGCCGCATCGTGCACCTGCTGAATGGCTGTTGTCGGATGCTGGAGCTTGTCCAGACTGCTCACTGGGGCTGCGAGGCTTATGCCACTAGTCATACGGTCTGTGGTCGCTATGCCTGATACTGTTGCTGCGGTCTTGCTCTCATTAGTCCTCTGGCTTGTTGAGCTTCCATCAGCTCTACCTCTCCAGCTCCTTTCATCAACTCACTTGGACTCAATCTCGTGCACATTCCGTGCACTTCTTCTGCAGCGGCTGTCCCTGGGTTCCCGCGATGCACCTGCTGGCACTTCTGGCACAGTGCCCATTGCGCTCGTCGCTGGGGTGTCTACAGTCGTTTCGTAGACCTTTGGACTTGCTGTCTCGGGTGCCTGGAGTATGACTGTGGCTGTGCATTGGAGTTCCCTGTCCATGCTCTTCTCAGTGGCATGAATCAGGCTGTTTCGACTTTTCATCCTCTTTCTTTTCAGCTTTTTGGCTTTGGAACCATTATCTCCAACACCCTCTTCTGGTACATCTGCCATCTCAACTTTCTTCGGCTTCTTGGTCTTTCTGACATCTTGGCCAGTTAGCTGTGTCAGCGGTCGTTCTCACGGTGGATTTGGTGTGTCGGTCGGCACTGCTTGCACAGCACTCATCGCGCTTATCGTAGGGGTGTTGATGGTCTCATTGACCTTCTCGGTAATTGCTTCCTTTTCCTCCTCCTCTGACTTTTCTGTAGCCTTTTCATCCTCATGCACTGTATCAGCGGCTGTGCACATTTTCTTGTAGAGTAACTGAGGCTTTCTGAATCAAGTAGTCAGATAATTGTAGCATTCAGATACTTTCTCGAGCAAAAGCATACCTATGAGGACGGAATCTGGGATAGTGGATGTGAAAATCCACTTTGCGAGAACTTTGGACTGCCTGTCCGAGTGTGCAACTGGCCCGAAAAGATGTTCTCATAGTCCATGCACATCTAGGGCTTCTATGGTGGCTGCACACCATTCTGTCCAATTGTTGCGATCGCAAGAGAGTTCAATGGAGTAGTCAAAGAACTCCATTGCGAGTGAATTGACTTGGCTATTGAGCACGAGCAGGGCTCATAACCTTTTGAAATAGTAGCTGTGCTCTGTAGGAAGCTTAGTGTCTAATCACTAAGGTAAAACTACAGTATTCTAGCTGCGATGTAGCACTGCTTACATAAGCAGTAAATGTACTGCCACATCCCAAATGCAGATATTACAACATGATGAGAGTGTCGGGTCGGGGTGTGGAGTTCCGGAATCTGTCTCCCAGGGTGACGGTGTGGTGGGGTGGTAGATGTCATATGGCTCCGACATGGTGGTGATTCGGGCAGGGGTAATAATGTGTGTTATAGCAGGTAGGGATGTGGCACTGACTGGAGCAAGGGCTCGATGGGCAGGGTGCGATGGAGTGAAGGGAAGGAGTGTCAGGCATCGGAGGAGCAAGGCTCAACAGCAACGAGTGACAGGGGACTTTCGTGCTAATGTTGCATGCACAAGAACATGCCAAAGCAATGCTATAGAATCAACCATGAGGCTTACAGGACGTGGAACAGCGCTGACAACTCTACCTATAGAATCAACCAGCACGAAAGTGGGAAAGCGGTATTGTAGGGGGGGCGATCTATATAGTAAGCGAACTGTATAGATGACAGGAATAAGCAGTATCGTAGGGGGTGTAATAAGCGGTAACATAGGAGAGGCAACATATATGCTATGAAGGAAGATAGAGCAAGGAAAATAAGAAGGGAAATCATAAGCGTGCAACAGGTTGCCTCTCACTTGAGTATAATGATGATATTTCTCCTGCAGCTGTTTAGAGATAGATGTTTAATCATTCTTGCCTCGTCTTTAAAGATTTACCATCATGCATTCCATGCTACATGACTTACTTTGCATATAGAAACCACTCAGTGCAGCGTATTGCTGATCTGCTGCAAAGTATGTATCTCATAATCGCGTGTTTAACATCTCACTAAAACCTGTACTCCCCTGATTGTTCATTGTGACTGGAGTGGATATCTGTCACTGATGCCCCACAGATCAGGCAACATTTTGTACTTTCCTCTCACAAGTAGAGGATGCATTGATCCGCTGTGCTCCATGGGCAGCCTGGAGCATAAATATACTGCTGTGACGCCACCAGCACAGGTATGATCATGATAACACATTCGGAAGGGCACTGTCCACTCCTAACACCAATACAAACGCCCTCTCACCTTTTGGGCCCAGCTGGTCCTGTTTCATAACTATGTTCTTCCGCTGGTATACATGTATTGTTCCTTCACCACCAAGTTAGCCGCTCCGTGAAATTATCTAAAAAAAGGCAAGGGAGACCTTCTGAATTCGACACTGTCAGGCAACGTGCACACGCAGGTCAGTGATGGTTCTCTGGCGCACGTCCGACGTGCTTGAATCAGAACCATATGTGGTGAAAAGAAGATATTATAGCCATTGCATGACACCACAAAAAACATTGCACGCGGCCATCCACAGATACATCGGTCAAGGCCCAGAGCTGGATGATTCGAATTGCTCAGATGGAATATGCTGGGTCATCAATACTCTGGATGGTATATGTCACGTCAAAGATATTCCTGGAGGTAAACCTCCCGTCTGCCGCATCTTGTCATGAGTAGCATTGAATTGATACACTTGACCCACACTCACTGTCCTCGTCGTTGTTCTCTGTGCGCCAAACAGCCTCGTCCATATCATATCTTTTGCCACACCAGTCTGTACATGCCTTTTGACCAAGTGCGTCTTTGCGCGCACGGAGTCGATCTCGACTCACCATCATTCGTCCATTTGGGCGGCCGCTTTCTGCCACGGGTCAATGTCAAGCATAGTATACAATCCCTCAATGATGACGATACAGTGGGCCTGTCTGATGATAACCGCGTCGGGTGTTGGGTCTTTGAGTGCGTGATCGAAGGAAGGGGCATAGATGACCGACAGATCAGAAGGAAGATCATGATCGGTCACGACAGAAACTGAGTGGCGCAAACGAGCAACGAAGTCAATGTAGGCTGGCGCGTCGAACGTCCAGTGGATCCCGCGACGGTCACGCGTGCGTTTTGGATCGTCCATGGTATCGATTTGGGCGCAGGTGGGGTGCCAGCCATCGAGCCCCACAAGGATGGCTTGAGGCTCGGATTGGGCTGGGGATGAGGGTGGGTGAGAAAGGAGTACATTAACTTTGTGGACGAGACGGGCGGCGAAGGAGGTTCTCCCAGATACACCAGCGATGGGGATCAAGAGACGCGCCGTGTCAGGGATGCTAGAGGGATGTCAGCCAGAGAAGGGTTTATAGACAAATGTTGCGCACGTTCTGAGTCTGTCAATGATGAACTGGGCACGTTCGACGACGACGCCGTCCATGTTGATGTGCTGGACGGGGTCATATCGTTGACTGTAAGGCGGCGACCAATTTATCGCCTTAAAAAAAGTATTCGTGGGAGGCCATGCACGGAGTCCACAGTTTAGAGTGCAGAACCCAAAGATGGGGCGCGAGCGGCCAGCCTCGGCGGCACCCCTGCACTGCCCCCCCATGCACCGGGTCCGCCCAATTTACTACACAAACATCCTGTCCGAGGACTTTGCAAACACAAGCAACACAGATTAATGGCTGTTAATTCACCTCGTAAAAAATGAGCGGGAGGGTAACACATCAAACGTCAAATGCCAAAGGAATGCGCCGCCTGTTGTTCTTCGAACAGATGCGATAGTGGGAAAAGAATCGGCTATCTAACCAGGTATTGCATTTTATCGTTCTGATGATCTATACCATTTACCTCTGCGTTCATATCGGACGACGGGGCCTTTCATAGCCTGAGGTGTCCCTGCTGCAAATTTGTTCAAGGGTAGGTCTGGCGCAACAGTCCTTGGTGCGCATTCTTTGCTGGTCATTGCGGCCATTTCTTTTTTTTTTTTAGACAAGTGTTTATTATCATGTAGCAACCGACAGAGCTAGCCCTACACAATACATTAAGGCGGCTGCCGAGGCAGCCGGTCCGAGGAAAAATGCTCTTACGCACGCCCTATTTTCATAGGGGGTGTGGGGCTCCGTGCACTGTCCGGTGTCCCTGGTTAAGCAGGGGGCCTGGACAGATTGATACCCACTAAAACCTCAAGGTCGGTGGACCAGTTGGGGGGGAGAGATGGCAGGTCAGAGAGGATGGGTGACCAGGTGTGTTCTACTTTGGTGCGGGAGAGGTTCCTCCTGGCCGACTTGGCCAAGTGGCGGTCAGTGTCAAGTTGGGATGTGATGGCTTTAACCCATCGTGTTGTTATGGCAGCTTTGTGGTGGTTGACACCGCTGACCACATGGTCGCAGCGGAGGGCCCATATGAGATGGGCTGCTTCAGAGAGCAAGATGCGCTGCAGTCGTGCTGCACCTTTTTGCGCAGCAGTGGGGGCATCGACACCGTCAGTTTTCGGGGTGATATTACCGCAGCCAAGGAGGAGGCCGAGGGTGGGGGTGGTCCAGCCACCACCACTAGGAGGCCAGGTCCGGCGTGTCAGGTCCCAAACAGTCGTGGCAGCGACTGTGGGGCAATCGGTGAGGATGTGTTCCAGGGATTCTGTTTCGGCGTCACAGGCCGTGCATTTCGCGCGTAGCTCGTAGTTCGGGATGTTGGTCCAGAACTCTCCGATGCGCAGGGAGCCTGCCATGGCACGGTACAGGAAATTCTGTATGGGCCGCCGGATGTCGGGGTGGCGTAGATTATTCCAGAGGGAAGAGTCAAGTTCTAGGTTGTTTGTGGCCGCATGGATGGCATGCCGGGTGATATCAAGGTTCATGAGGGTCCGTCTGGAGTAGATCAGCTTTCGGCGGGATTTTATTGCCTCGTATGCCACATGTTGGGTCAGGGAGGTCATTTTCACTCCGCGCAGTTGGAAATTGTTGGGGACATCACAGTTGATATTATCTGATTCAGTTTTAAGGGCCCCCTGCTTCGCCAGGTTGTTAGCCTGGTCATTGCCGGGGTTGTTGGAATGGCCTTTAACCCATTGGAAGCGGGTGGGGGCCGTGTTGACGCGTCATTACTCTTTGCATCTTGTCACTCGTCCTACAGGTTACAATGCGAGTCACAACAGTTTACATAAGCTTTCCGTAGATTAGATTCCGCTTTCCGCTCTTCGTTCCTCAGCGTTCTCTCACCACTGTGACGACCGCTGAGGTATGTTTATCATATTCGCCATCCGTGACATAGCTTACTTGTTCACCTAGCATACTCGCATGCTAGGTAATTCAGCGTTCTCTCACCACTGTGACGACTGCTGAGCATACTCGCGTGCTAGCTTGTAGAGGTTATGAGCCCCGAGCTCTAACTCACAGAGCTCAAGAATTACGACGCAAGCACCGGCTCCTTTAACTCGTCACTAATTAAACTCAGCGACATAAACCAGTTTTACCCTGCATACACGCAGCATACACGCGCATACATTGATACAATGGGTAAATACGACCATATATGCGAGCTCACGGGCACAGAAAATTATCCGCAATGGAGGAAACAGATGAGCTTGGCACTCCAGGGAGAGCACCTCTGGTCTCATTGCTCCAGTGGAACGGATCCGCAAAATCTCATTGATCTTGCCTCCTTTGCTCCTCAACCGGCTGATCCAACAGCCATATTGGACGCTGAGAAGGAAAGAATCCTTGACTGGCTTGCAAAGGACGCACAAGCCAAGGCGCTCATAGATAGAAAAATCTCCACAACAGTGGCATCGCTTCTCAATGAGACTCAGACCGCATGGGAGCAATGGGATGCGTTATCTTCCCATTACGCACGCACTGATATTCTGTCGCAGTATGAGTTACGTGCTCGCGTACGCTCAGAGAAACTCAAAGACGCAGAGGATGCCAGTCAATATGTTGGAGTATTTGAGGACGCTCGCCGTCGTTTCCTGCAAATGGGAGTTCACTACACTACTGAGGAGTTGATTTTCGACCTTCTCCAAGGTCTCCCAACTGGAGTGGAGTGGGAGATCTTCCGCGAGCTGACACTCAACAAACTATCATTGAATGCCTCCACTTCATCCTCGTCCCCTCCTGGCCTTTCACTCTCGTCCTCTTCTGGCACTGTTGGCAATCCTCCGTCCATCTCCTCCCCGCCTACCTCAAGCCCATCCCCTCAATTCGGATTCGGCAACGCTTCCAAGTTGCTTCTCGAGAAAGCGCATGCTATAGTTGGACGGCAGAAACTAGCAGGTCCTGGGTCGGAGTACGCAAACACTGCTGTGCGAACCGGAAAGATCAATCCTTCCACAGGAATTCGTATCCACAAAAACAACCCTGGTGGTGTTCACTGCACCAATCCTCCCTGTGCAGACAAGCCACGGGCCGATACTCACGATAAGGATCATTGTTATTGGCCAGGCGGTGGCATGGAATCCCAGGCCCCTTCTTGGGTTCGTTCGCGTGGCTTGAAGACTGAAACTGTCGTGATTGCCACTGCAAAGGACTCGGCACCCTCGGTTGCCCCCACACCCATCAAGCGAGAACTTTCTTGCGTAACAATCTCTGAACTGGACGCTTGCGCTGAGCTGGTCGCCCTAGCTTCTCCAGGTCCCTTCGCGACTATCCTTGATTCTGGTGCCACCTCACACCTTATCAAGGACCGGGAGTACTTTGTTGATTTCGTGGAGGAGGATCGTCCCCCTGTTAAAACGGCGAATCAGGGAATGCTCCAAACATCTGGCCATGGCACATGTGTGGTGGAACTCACTTTGGGGGGGGACACTTTTCGTCTCCTGCTAAAGGAGTGTCTACACGCGCCTGGGGCCCTCTTAAACCTGCTCTCTGTTGGCCGTATGCTCAACCGTGGCTGGGGTTGTGAGTTCAGGGGCACTGACGGCACACCGTCTTGCACTTTGTCTCATCGTGGGGAGGTCCTTGGGTCTGTGCCGCTCCTCAACAACCTCTGTTACCTCCCCCTCTGTTTTTTGCACCTGAGTGAGCTCAAGACAACTCCCTCCTTATATAAGGAGTTGTATGTGCATGCTAGTACCAAGACCCCCGCCCTGGCCAAGCTGCCCGTGATATGGGACACATGGCATGCACACATGGGGCATCCCGGGGGTGACATTGTTTGCTGCTTGCCACAGGTAGCCACAGGTGTGTCTGTTGATGTTAACCTCCCTCTGTTATGATTTGATCATATATACACGGGACCCCTATTCTTTTTCCTAACGTTCCCTCTGGTTCACTACCGGGATCACCACCCTAACACTGCCGGACCATCCACAACCACAAAAGGCCACCCTTGGTCCCCAATCTACACCTACCTGACACTTGTCAATGTCTATCCCAACACCTGTCTACCCCAACACCTGTCCATGACTACCCCGACATCTGCCTACCCAGCCTCTATCGTTACCTAGCATAACCTGCCAACAGATTATGCCAACACTGCCACAGGTATTCCATATGACCCTGCAACATCTTCCCATTGTTCTTTCATGATTCCTTCACATTCTGTGACGATCTTCTCTCTGTTATTCTCACTTAGTCCTTGAACCTTAAATCCCCTTGTCTGATCCTTTTATCAGCCTCATGTCTCTTTTTACTCATCACTCCTCTTTCGCCATTCGTCTTCTGACTCATCTGATTCATAAGCTTTGTTTACCCTCTGTTGTTCCACATTTGTCCTCCTTTGTTTATACTGTGTATATAAACCTGCCTCATAGATACACTGTTTCCCTATGCTTTTCTCTGCATGTCTTCGCTCAACACTTGACTGAGCACTCTGCTCTTTCCTCTGTCTCCTTGCTAGCAAGTCGCTAGGCAAGACCCTCAATCTTGAACTTTCGTCGGCTAGTCGCCGGACGAACCCTTAACCCTGCTAGTTGCAGGCTACATCCCTCGTCTCCATCTCACTGTAGCTGCTCGCTGACAGTTCCTCTCGTCCTCACTCCTTAAGCCGAGTTCATGCTAGACCCTTCGGGATCAAGCGTAACACCCTCTCACTCATTGCGATTTGTGCATCATGGCAAAACATTCTCGTTTACCGCATTCTCCTTCTTTTACCCCTCATGCTGAGCACATGCTTGATCTGGTCCATTCCGACATGTGCGGTCCCTTCCCAGTTCAAACTCTGTATGGGAAACTTTACTTTATCATCTTTCTCGATAATCATTCTCATCTCATCGATGTTCAACTGCTGTCTTCCAAGGACCAGGCCTTGGATGTGTGGAACCTCATGCGAGCCAAATGGAAGAATTTCACTGAGCACTGGGTCAAAGTGTTTCATTCTGACAATGGTGGGGAGTTTGTGAGTGCAGCCTTTAAGAGGGCGCTTCAGGATGCTGGTATAGTGCACCAGTTCTCCGTCCCTTATAGCCATCAACAGAACGGAAAGGCAGAGTGGGCCCTGCACACTCTCCAGGATCACACTCTTGCCATGCTGGGAGCAGCTCATCTCCCTTCCTACCTCTGGGGTGAGACTGTCTTGACTGCCAGGTATCTCTGGAACAGACTGGAATCTTCGTCCTTGCTTCCCAGCAAAACTCCCTTTGAAATGATCAATGGTCACAAGCCTGATCTGGCTCACCTTCAGGTCTTTGGCTCTCTCTGCTGGGCTCATATCCCCTTGGAGCTGCAACGCAAGTTCAGTCCACGGTCATGACGCTGTAGAGTACCAAGTGTCTTTATGTTAATATCCAGTGTTTTCCCCATGCCCCAGCTGGTCTACCCATTATCTGTCCATCTGTTCTCACCAGTCCGGGACTAGTATTAGCTTAGTCCGCTTCCATTTTAGTCTGGATCTCAGTCCGGTTTGACAATCCGGTCTGGACCATAGTCCAGATCAACAGTCTGGTCCAGTTTTAGTCTGGATTGACCCCCAACAAGCCCGGTTTCTTTCGGACTTTTGATTTTTTATTTAGAACATGTCCCCCTTATCATTAGTAAGTCCAGGAACATATTCCAGACTATAAAAGCCTTGTATTAGGTTTTGAAATACATCTTCCGATTTTCTGTCTCTTTGAATCTTCCCCTCACCGACTATCATTCCGGAGAGTGACCTAGTTGTTCCCCAGTTCCACCTAGCCATTGGGAACACCACCATTCACAGTCCAGAGCCTCCCTTGGGTCAAGTCTACACTTGCCCCCTACTAGCCCTCCTGACCTCCCAGTCAGGATTGCTGTTCTTCAATGCGCTGTCTTCATGGGCTATCAGGACAGTGTCAAAGGTTATCGAGTCCATGATTGCTCCTCCAGGGCTTTCTTTACTGCTCATGACATTGTATTTGATGAGTGGAGCCCCCTGCTGATCGATGACAGTTCTGATGATGAGGAGGGAAGTTCGCTGCCCACCTTCTCCTCACCATTGGTCGCCTCTCCTCCCTTGCTTCCTTTGGCTCCTCCTGATCCTCCCGCCTCCGCTTCTCCTTCACCTGTCGCACCAGAGCCTCGTCAATCTGGCTGCCAATGCAACCTGACTGAGAAGGGGGCCGCTTGGGCAGCTGAGTTAACTGCCACCCATGCTCGCCTGGATATGCTAGCTGAGCATTGCACTGCTGTCACTCAGGGGGTATCTGTCCCACTGCCCACAGATTTGGAGCAGGTGGATGAACTTCAGGATGCCGAGGATGACCCAGACATTCCTGTGGTGATTACGGGCATTGTTATTGAAGAGCAGGCTCACCTTGCTCTGTGTAGTGACAAATGTCAGGATCCCACAGCTGTGGGCTATTGTTACGTTTCACTTCTGTTTCTACTTGTTTCCCTTTGTCTCTATCCCACTTCCATCGTTAGTTATCGAACATTAGTCTCCTCGTCTGATTTTCTCGTATCGGGCTCGTAGTTCCTCTATCAGTCATCAAGGTCCTTTTGCCATTCGTCGGTTTACTCATACATTTACCAATCCCTGTTTGTTCTTCATTTCTCGCGTTTTACATTGTTGTTTTCCAATGTACTATAAAAACCCTCGTAGGTCTACCTGTAAAACCTAACTTAGACCTACTCGGCAAATTCTCTGGCTTTCCCTCGGCCTCCGCGCTCTACACTCGACTAAGCGCTCCGCTCTTACCCTCGACCCCCTTGAT
>JBBPMH010001019.1:0-12739 GCA_038090235.1 Pulveroboletus ravenelii
CAGGGGAATGATCTAGACCAGGAACGGAACGAGGTATAGATAAGATAAAAGGGAAAGATAAGATAAGATAGGGATTTGAATAGATAGGGGTATAAGCCAGAATTACTGTCGTGACACCCACCACTGCCATGCTGTGCAATTGTCCATCACATGACCATCAGACACACCCGTATCCTCCTGCCTGTTGTCAGACGTGCGTGGGATGCCATCATCTGACGACTCCTTGTCTTCCTCCTCTAATGACTCCTTATCATCAGTACTGTGAGAATATATGAAATTGTGAATGGCACACAGTGCCGCCGGGATCTTAACTTGAGTAGCCATCAAGAATTCAGTTGGAAGTAGCAGGATACGAAAGTGCTGTTTGAGGACTCCAAAAATTCTTTTGATGACGTTCTGGGCTGAAGTGTGATGCAGATTGAAGAGTTCTTCCTTATTTGATGGGCTAGAAGCGGTTGTCAGAAATGATCAACAGGATGCAGAGAATGCACCAGATGCTTGCATGACCCCATTCAGCCAGGTGGTATTGCACACCACAGTATGGAATGAGAAGCTGGGGCCAGAGTGGATAGCCAGCATCTGCAAGCAAAAATTTACTGGGAGCGATACATAGATCATTTGAGATTGCATCATCATAGATGTGAGCATCAGTGGCCGACCCTTCCCATTCCAGAAGGACATAGACAAAGTTGAGGTCAAAGTCACATATAAAGAGGCCATTTTGTGATATGAATCCCTTGCGATTTTAGAAGCCAGAGTGTAGATAGTGTTGAAAGCCAACACAGTATGGCAGAGAGTTATGCACAATACATACCTGGTGGGGGCAAGGCCTTAGAACATTGTGGTTCAAGGTAAAGACTCTATTCAAACTCAGGTGTAAGCTAAGTTTGTATGTAGTGACATGTGTTGTGTGAACTACTTCCTAAATACAGTAATCTACATTCAACACTCCCCCTTGTCTAGTATACAACAGTAAACTTTAGACATAGAGTAGCATGTCTGTTGCTCAATTATTGAAAGGTGAGATTATTGAATTCCAAACCAAGTTGGGATCTGAATTTCTCAAACTTGACATGTCCAAGGTTCTTTGTGAACATATCCACAGGATTGTCATCTCCTGGAATATAAAATAGTCCTACTTGTTTGAAAGTCATGACTGCATCGTGTATATAGTGGTACTTGATGAGAATATGTTTGGATCGCTTCTTAGTGACTGGATTCTCTGCTATGAAGAGAGATGCTTGATTGTCATCACAGATGGAGATAGGGGACAAGTTGTACCCTAATTCCTCAAACATCTGTTTGATCCATACAGCCTGGCAGGTACAGTCGCTCAAGGCCATGTACTCAGCTTCTGTAGAAGAGAGTGCTGTGGTTTTTTGTAAGTGAGAATTCCACAAGAAAACACCATTTGCTAATTTCAGATAATAACCTGTTTGCGAGTGACTGGTGATTTTATCTTGACCCCAGTCAGAGTCAGTACAGGCAAGGATGCCTTTATCTGATTCCCCATCATATGTTAGTGAATAATCACTAGTGCCTAATAGATATCAGCAGATGTACAGAGCCTTGTCTAAGTGCTCTTGGGAGGGATTTGCTGACTGGCAAGCCATTTGTGTGACAGCATAAGAGATGTCAGGCCTAGTGCCAATCATAAGGTATAACAGTGATCCTATTACAGTCTGAAACCATGTGTGCAACACTGGGTTGACTGGATCATTGTTCTTCTCTGGATAATATCCCTGAGGAAGGGGGGTACATGCTGGCCTTGCGTTGATCATTTCACATCGCTCAAGCACCTTGTCAAGGTAATTCTGCTGGTCTATTAGTATGTGGTGACCATCTTGATGTATATTCATTCAGAGGAATTCATGAGGTTCCCCAAGATCTCAACATTCCCACTTTTTCATAAAAGCGTCCTTGAGTTTGCTTACAAGGATCTTTGAGGGTCTGCAAAATAATGCGTCATCGACATAGATTATAGCGAGTACTATATCTTTTCCTCACTGGTAGATAAATAAGCCAGCATCTGTTTTGAGCCACTTAAATCCAAGTTTACTCATGGATTTATCTAAAGTGCGCCACCAAGTGAGCCCGGCTTGTTTAAGGCCATAGATAGCTCATAGTAGTTTAAGCACTTTGCCTTTTAAGTGGGGAGGCAAAAACCCTTCTGGGAACTCCATATAGAGTTTTTCTTCCAGAACGCCATATAGATAGGCTGATTGGACGTTAAGTTCTGTAATATACCACTTTTGTAAACCAGCAAGGGTGAGCATATATTGCACCGTTTCAAATTGCACAACAGGCGAGAATACCTGGTCATAGTCTATGCCCTCAATTTGTGAAAAGCCTTTAGCTACAAGGCAGGCACATTTTCAATCATCTGATTTTACATCAAAGACCCATCGGTTCTTGATAACCCTTCTATGGGTAGGTTGATCAACTATTTCCCAAACCTCATGTTCCTTGAGTGTTTTTAGCTCAGTATTGCAGGCCTTCCACCAGAGTTCCTGCTCTGTGGGTGGTAATTTTGAGATGTCCTTATAGGACCATTCTCTGTAATTGGGAGAATTCCCTGCTGTCATGTATGATATAGCATGAGCACATAAGAAATTTAATAATGCATCTCCCCCTTCACGGGTGAGACAGTCTACATCTTCTTCAGAAGGTGTAGGGGATGGAGGTAGTCCGCCCGGGACAGGCAGTGTATCAAGGATGGGAGCAGGTGCATCACTGATCAACTTTCGCCAGGTAGACTCCTTCTCAATATCTTTAACTTGTTGGAGCAGGTGTTTATTCTCTCCATACACATTACCAGGCTGTGTGGGGGCTTGGCAGACTCGCTCAGAGCATCTAGGCCTTGGTGATGGGGTTGGAGGAGCCCTAGAGGCCCTAGGAGGCATCACAGGAGGTGGCAGTGGTGTAGGTTCCCTAGCAGGCAGGGGTAATCGTTCACGCACAGAAATAGGTGAAGGAATCTGTGGTAGATCATCCAATGCCAAAGAATCAGAGTCAGATCCTTCAGACTCATAAGGAGGATGTGGTTTGTGAGGAGGGTGTGTTACCAGTCTATGAGGTTTCACTGCTGAACAGCGAGAAAAAAGATGTTCATCAAATATTGCATGTGCAGATGTATGAAGTGTGTTGTTTGGGTGCATGAATAGGTGATTGTTCATAGAGCCAGGGGCAATGCCTAGGTACAACATAAGTTGTGACTTAGGTTGCAATTTTCCCTTTCGAGTCTCATCAGGAAGATGGACATAAGCACCACATCCAAAAACATGCAGATAGGAGATAGATGGCTTTTCCCCCTGAAGTAATTCATGGGGGGTACGCCAATTTAGTCTGTTCATTGGTGTAATGTTATATATATGGGTAGCGTGCAACAATGCAAATTCCCAGTATGAATTAGGGAGGCAAGCGTGAAGATGCATTGCCTGTGCTTTATCCATCAGTGTGCGAATCAATTGCTCAGCATGTCCATTCTGCTGGTGTGCATAGGGGGCTGACTGATGTATGAGGATTCCTAGATCCTTTAAGTACTCTTTGAATGCTTTCGATGTAAATTCACCTCCAGCATCAGATTTAAAGCCCTTTATCTGGGCATTGTACTGATTCTTCACAAAGGTAAAGAACTGTTTGGTGGCCTTAAGGGCCTGATCTTTAGATTGTAGGCAGGTAACCTATGCCATTGATGTATAATTGTCATAAAAGATGATGGCATATTTATGTTTATGGTATGATTCCACCTCAAATGACTTGAGGTCCGAGTGTATCAGCTCAAACGGCGCAGTAGCTCTTTGCTCAGTATGAGGGAATGACCTCCTGTTGGGTTGTTTGCCCAATTGGCATCCAGGGCAGATCTTTTTCTTCTTAGGGATGTCTACATCTGGAAAATCTTTCAAGTGTTTTCGCACAGCACTTAATACATCTTTTGAGAGATGCCCAAGGTGGTGATGAAGCAGATCATAATCTACAGTAGCCATAACTTGTTCATTTTGTGGCTTGAGTGTTGGTGCGTTCATCCAGAACATGGTATCAGCTCCATGTGAATGAAATGAAAGTATTGTTCTTTTTGAACATTTGTCATGAAAGTCAATGTGACCTGGGCCAGTTGTAAGAGTAAGACACCAGTCTTTGAGCAAAGTGCCCATTGATATCAGCTTTAGTTGACAATGGGGCATATATACTACTGGCAACAATCGCACAGATATGCCTTTAAAGTCAATAATGACTGTGCCCTCTCCTAAGATTGGGGCTTTTCCATTTGCAGTTTGCAAGTATCTGGGTTCTGTATACTCAACATATTCCACAAAATCCTTTATGTTGTGTGTAAAGTGTGCTGAGGCACCTGAGTCAAGGAGCCACAAGTCTGGTGGCATGGAATGGTCATGTTGTCACTGTTTTCCTTTATCTGAAGTCTTGTTGCAATCATCACACAATGTAGATGGCAATGCAGGTGGTATTTCCCATTTACTACCTACTACAGATGCAAAACAAAAATGATATAGTGCATTCTGTGGTGAAAGAATTCGCTCATCAGTGTCTGAGTGGAGTGAGGGAGTAGATGTGACTGACCAAGTTGCAGAGAAGTATCCAGAGTCCTCCCCATATTTCTCATCCAAATTATCATCATCCCAGGATGAGGCAGGGGGGCCAATCTGCTGAGGCTCATGCTCTGATTCTTCTTCTTCTGCCTGGGGAGGTAGTTGAGTGAAGGCAGAGCAACCTGGGCTAGCCCTTGCAGCCTGGTACCCTGGGAGGCCAAGGAGGAGTGCAGAGTGGTCATCAATATGATCAAAGTTAGTGATGAATAAGTAGAAGCCTTCTCCAGCAGTGGGTTTGGGTTCCTCACCATCAAAGTCAAAGATATGACTGAGATATTCATTGTGGTATTCATCTGCTTTGCCTAGGGAAACCTGGTCCTCTGTGTCCATTGGGACGTCCTCAGGGACTTCAGTAATATGCTCTTGCAGGGAGCAATGAGGAGTAGGGAGACCGTTTTCCCCAAGATGGCAATTAGCCACTGAGTTGAGTGTCCTTACTGTTTCGATGGTGGGAGTAACTCCCAAGCAGTATGCCAGGGAAATGGCATTGGAAGTGTGAGGGAAGGCTGGTGGACCATAGTGGGTTGCACCAGAGGTGTGTGACAAGATGCAAGGATTGGTCACAGTGAAAAAAGTTGGCAGGTTGGCAGGCAAGACAATCGTCGCAGCTAAGAAGGTGAAGGAGGTCGTGGCAGTAGTGGCATTCTTGGCAGCATTGGCTGCCTTTCATCATTCTTGCTTTTCCTCCCCCTGCTTCAATCTCCTGCCTTGATGCATCTTCTTGTTTTTCTTGTTCCCCACAGGGTTAGAAGAATCTCCCCCTTGCTGCTGTTGCAAGAATTGGGGATCTCCCCCCTTTCACTTTACAGCAGAGACCTTGTTCACACACTGCTCAGTTTGAGCAGGGCGACAACGAGAAGAGTGTTGCTGCCAAGCAGCAGTGACAAGGGTTTCCAGCTCCTGGAGTGTTTTTTCAGGAGGAGGAGACATATCATCGCCAGACTTTACGATGGAGGCTTGGTTGATAAATTGGGACAGGATGTTGGCATATTTTGGCAACTTAGCCAGCACCATCATAACTTGAATTTTCTGTGGTATTTTGTACTTCACCTCAACTAAATGTGCAAACTGGGCATTCAGTTTGGTGAAGGCAGGGGCTGGGTGATTGTTCTCTGGGAACTGAATGTCGAGAAGGGTTTTGAATTCAGCATAGGCAGAGGTGATGGTCAGTTTAGAGTAGGCATCCTTGAGAGCAAGCCAGAGGTGGTTGGCCTGATTGAAGCTAGCAAACCTAGAAGAGATATGAGGCTCCAGTTTGAGACGAATAGACCCAAGGGCCTTGTCATTGAGATCATCCTATCGGTCTTGTTCAGTTGTATGATCAACTGTGATCAGTGTGGGGTTGTCCGTATCTCCAAATTTGTGTTCAGGGTGTTCTTTTCAGATAGGAAGCCAGAGACCTTGCAAGAGGAGATAGGCTTTCATCTCGTTCACCCATTGCTGGTAGTTGGTGCCAGTGAGATGGTGGATATCTTTGAAAAAGGAGGAAGACATTATCGAAGGTTTATCTGATGGGGGAAAAATATCAGTACTGGCCACAATCAATGTAGGTAACAGAGAAGGTGGGGGTGAAGGGTTCACACTTTCCTGAATGTTTTTTCTGAAGAGTTAGACCATTGAAGGTCTGTACTTCATCAAGACAGTTTGGCGTAAATATGCATAGAACTTGTCAACGTTCTGGCCCTTTATCTGGTATAAAGACACACAGAGTTGGGCAACCAGGTAGGCCTGAGTTTTCAGTGTAAAAATGCACAGAAAGACTCATATTTTGTCGCTTGTGCATAGAGTATGAAGCAGGGCTCATAACCTGTTGAAAGCCAACACACTATGGCAGAGGGTTATGCACAATACATACCTGGTGGGGACGAGGCCTTAGAACGTTGTGGTTCAAGGTAAAGACTCTATTCAAACTCAGGTGTAAGCTGAGTTTGTATGTAGTGACATGCATTGTGTGAACTACAGTGGCTCAAATAAGTGTCCCAATGTTGGGCCATTTTGGAAAGACTTGACATTTGCAGAAGAGCCAAAACATATCAGCTCTGACTCTTGCAGGATCATCAATAGCCCTTACTCTGACCCTGAAGATGGGCCCTTAGTTATGTTATTTGGTTGCCATGGCACTGAGATATAACCATTTCAAAATGATGTGTCATTGGGACACTTATTTGAGCATGATGTTATTAGTTATTTTTTAGTAAATAACATAATGTTCTGATAGATGCTATGTTTCAACCCTGTCTCATTATGTAAATTACATAACCCTGGACACTATAAAGAGCAGAAATACCACCTAGCTAACCCTACTTCACTATAAAACCCACTTCTGCCTCTATTAGAGCCCATATTCTCTTTCTCTCTGAATTTGGCCTTTCTGCTAGGAAAATATCCTCCAAAACTGGTCTGGGGAAGTCCATTGTGGCCAGGGTTATCAAAGAGATTCATCCAGACAGGAAAAACATCAAATTAGGCCCTCCTTTCAAGCTTTTTCCTACTGATAAAAGGATAATTGTCTCTAGTATTACCTCTGGCAAGGTTGAAAATGCTGTTCAGGCAACTCATCTCATTAATTCTACCCTCTCCTCTCCTGTCTCTTCCCAAACCATTCACAATGTGCTAAAGTCTGCATCTCTAAAGGCTGTAGTCAAGAAAAAAAAGCCACTTTTGTCTGTGAAACATAGAAAACATAGCTAGACTTTGCTCTCAAGCACCAACACTGGACTGTGGAGGACTGGACTAAGGTAATTTGGTCAGATGAATGGAAGTATGTGTGGAAAATGACAGGAAAATCTTTACAAGGTAAAAAAATACAGGGAACAGTAAAGTTTGAAGGAGATTCCTTGATGGTTTTGGGATGCATGAGCTGGAATGGAGTGGGAATCCTTGCAGAGGTGGAAGGGAGGATAAATGCTGAGCAGTATGTCTCCATTTTGGAGAATAATCTACTTCCTACTATGGAAAGATCTGGGATTCCTGAAGAAAGCATTATTTTGCAACAAGATAATGATCCCAAGCATACCTCTAAAAGGGCCCAGGAGTGGCTGGATTTCAAGGTATCAAGATCCTTGATTGACCAGCACAATCTCCAGACCTTAATTCTATTGAACATCACTGGCAAATCCTCAAAAAGAAGCTCAATAGCTATATAACACCACCAAGAGGGGTTTGGGAGCTTTGGAATAGGATTGATGTGGAATAGGGCAAGATAGAGGCTGAGGAATGCATGTCTAGAAGACTAGAGGCAGTGATAAAGGCAAAAGAAGGGCATACAAAGTACTAAAATTACAAAATTGAAATGTTGCTCAAATAAGTGTCCCAATGACATGTCATTTTGAAATTGTTATATCACAGTGCCATGGCAACCGAATAATATAACTAAGGGCTCATCCTCAGGGTCAGAATAAGGGCTATGGATGACCCTGCAAGGGTCAGAGCTGATATGTTTTGGTTCTCCTGCAAATGTCAAGTCTTTCCAAAATGGCCAAACATTGGGACACTTATTTGGGCCACTGTACTTCCTAAATACAGTAATCTACATTCAACAGATAGCTGGGAGGGGTGATGGGTATGTGACTGCCGTCAATCACACCAATAGCATCGCGGAAGTATGGGAAAAATTTGGGGTTGTGCCGGATCTTCGATGGGACCTTCTCACTGGATGGAAAGCTGATGTATTTTGTATAGAATGGTGGGCTAGAAAAGATAGTGACCATTTTCTTAAAATATCTACTGTTTAATTAGAATAAAATGACAGCATATAAACTGAGTACACACCAGGTAATTGTGTCATTTGAACATTGAAAGCACTCACTGACATGCTGAACTGTGAGACCTGTGACCGACATGTATAGGATGATTGCGACTTGTTCTTCCAATGTGATATGCTTTGAATTGCGATGTCCTATCTCATGTAGCTCTTCAAGAAGGGCAAGGAAGACCTCTTTTTATACTCCTAGCTCACAACGGATATGCTCTGGATGGCCACAGAGGAGCTCTTTGACCCACTGGTGCCCTAATAGAATAGATGTGTGATATGGTATGCGAACTTTGCATGACTCAGGTGCAGGCGAAAAAAGGATGTCAGCCAAACAGAGGAGCAGGAGCTGAATAAGTTTGAGTATATTTTGTATGGCAGCCCTACGAGTCTCATCTGGATCAAGTACAGGCATGCTATATGTGATGGTGTAGGGCTATCAACCAGCAATAAAATATATTGTAGGTCCTGTTATTCAATCTCCATTTTCTCAGCCAGCTACAAAGCTGAACAGGATCGCTTCAGGACAAACATGAACACTCTCAGCTACTTCTCAACCAGATGAACCATTCTGGCTCTAAGTCAGCAGGTGGCTATACCATGATCTGGTAAACAGTGCTAAGCTGATAACAGCAATAAGCCAATAGCCATATACAATAAGTGGCTGTACTCCATAGGCTGTCCAACAGTCAAACTAAAAACTTACCACTCATCCCAATACCTACTGCATACATCATGCCTCTAGCTTCAGACTCTAATTCTACTTGCTGAACCATGAAGTTAACAGACAAGGCATGAGCTGCCCTAGAAGAGAAGACTCAAAACAAGCGAAAAGGCCCTAAAGACAATTGTTACGCTTGATCCCGAAAGGTCAAGCGCGAACTCGGCTTGAGGAGCGAGGACAAGGAGAACTGTTAGCCAACAGCTACAGTGAGATGGGGACGAGGGACGTAGCCTGCAACCTGCAGGGTCGGGGGTTCATCCGGCAACTTGCCGACGAAGGTTCAAGGTCGAGGATCTTGCCTAGCGACTTGCTAGCAAGGAGGCGAAGGTAAGAGCTGAGCGCTCAGTCAAGTGTTGAGCGAAGACACGTAGAAGAGAACAATGTAGATTGCCGAGTAGGTCTAAGTTAGGTTAACAAGTAGACCTACGAGGGTTTTTATAGTACTTGGGAAATAACAAAGTAAGACAAGGACAACGAAGAAATAACAGAGATTGGTAAACATGTGAGTAAGGCAACGAATAGCAGAAGGAACTCGATGACTAAGGATGGAACTATGAGCCCGATACGAGAGAATCAGACGAGGAGGCTAATGTCCAATGACTAATGGTGGAGCAAAGTGGAAACAAACGAAGAAACTGAGCAAAACGTAACATTACCCCCCGTTTAAGGTGAGGAGACACCGTCAACTTCCTAAAATTCCTGGTAGCTATACCCTGGGGAGCCAGTCATGTTGCTATAGGCTTTGGCCATAAACGGGTCATCGTTGGGAGAGTCCGTACGAGGGGGAGGGACAGGGAGGGGACTCCCAGAATGCCTACGAGGGTGTGCACGAAAAGGTTGTTGGCGGTGAAGTCTGCGGGGAGGGGGCGATGGCGATGGTGGAGACGGGGGGAGTGTTGGATGGCAGGAGCGGTTGGATGATGAAGAGGAGGAGGCCCCTCCAGAAGGGCGACACAGGGAACGGACGGTGGAGAGGTCAACTCGCAGTGGAGTTTGTTGGGGAACCCCAGTGCGGCGGTGTACCATGGCGCATTGGTATTGCGCATGTCCAGGGGCCCAGGTGTGACAAACGGGGCATTCATATAGTTCACAGTTGACTCGGATGTGTCCAAGTCGGCGGCAGTGAAAACATGCTTGCCTATAGAGGGGATGGGACGATGGAAGGGGCCACGGGTGCCGTCCCCAATATGAGAGTTCTTCCTGCTCTAGAACTGTTTCTTCTTCAGGGGTAAGGGGGATGAGGGAAGGTGAGGGGTTGTCGGTGTGTTCTAGGTCGTCGAAATGGGTGGTGATGGAGCGATGATAGCAGGGGCAGTTGTTTTTGGCCTTCTCAGTGAGGTAGTGATCTAGGTCAGCCATGTACTCCCCTAACCTCATTTGGTATCCGATTGACCCAAGGTGTCCACGAAGGACAGCGCGGATCGAGCGTAGGCGATGTTTGGCCACGATGAGGTCCGAGTGGGAGTGAAGGGAGTCGATCAGCAGATCGAGGTGACAGACCTCCAAGAAGGTGTTGATTAGAGAAGCCAAGGGAGAGCTGGGGGAGAGGTCATCGTCCATTGGGAGGGCGAGATGAGGGTCAGCGACGTGAGTCATGAGGAGGGTGCGATATTCCTCGTCGGGGAGGTCATCCCGGAGGCATTGAGCATAGATGGGGACGTCTGGGGGTCGGATCCCGTCGTCATGGCTGTGGTGAAGTATGTGCCATTCGCTGATGGTGGGGTGAGGGGTACCAGGACGTGCAGGAGAGTCAACTGGCGAAGATAACGTTATGGAGGAGGGGGAGGTCGGTCCAGTTGTTGGAGAACCCGATTGAACAAGATAAACAGGAGCTCAAATGCTCTCTGTTGACTCCTGAATGGGCGGAACATCCGTACGAGCAGGTGTTCTTGCTCTAGGAGGATCCAGAGCAATCCAGGGGTCAGGGGAGGGTACTCGGTGAGAGGGGCGAGAGGAGGCATCGGAGGTGGACATGTAGTTGATGGAATGGGAGACAGGATGGGGGAAGAACTTCAGGTGGAGGCATTTATATGCATTCAAGACTAGCGGGGCGTTGTTCATTTCTAACTCTGAAACCCAAGAGTCTTCTTCAGCTGAGTATCCTTTCCATCGGACAAGGTATCTTCGATGGGACGGAGCTCCGCGATGCCATACAATTTTCTCGACTTCGTATTCTTCTTCTTCTTCGATTAGGTCAGGTGGTGGAGCAGGAAAGTTCCGTCCGTGTACATTGTTTTCGTGATAGGATGATAAGAGGGAGGCATGGAACACGGGGTGAATTTTCCATGTGGGGGGAAGTCGGAGTTCATAGGAGATTGGCGATAAGACCTTTGTGATAATGAAGGGTCCTTCTCATTTCGGGGCGAATTTAGGGCTGGTGAGGGAACGTTTTAAGTTCCAGGCTTCTAATCACACCTTATCTCCTCGTTTCCATGGGGTGAATCCTCGTGTGTTCCTTGATTTCATTACTTGGCGGGCTAATTCGTGTGCTGCTAGGGCTTCGTTTCTCATGTGTGATAAGACTTCGAGTCATGATTCGACGGCGGGGAGGTTCGTTTCGGAGATAATCGTGGGGAGGGGTTTCGGCTCGTATCCCATCATGAGATAGAATGGTGATTGGCCAGTGACTGAGTGGGGGCAGTGGTTGTGAGCGAATTCCGCCATAGGAATGTGTTCGGCCCAACTTGTTGGGTTATCATGGCAAAAGACCCGGAGGTACATTTCGACTTCCTGGTTGACCCTTTCGGTTTCCCCGTCGGTTTGGGGGTGGTAGGCGGTAGAGAGGGCCAGGGAGTATCCGAGGAGGGATGCTAAGGCTTTGGCAAATTCTGAGGCAAATTGGGGGCCTCGGTCAGATATGATCTTGTCGTAAAGTCCAAATCTGGTGTATACTTTGTGGAAAAAGAGATGGGCAATTCCTTCGGCGGTGACGGATTTCTTAGTTGGGCACAAAATTACCCCCTTCATAAGCCCATGGTCGACCACGACCAGAAGACTGTCAAAGCCATCGGACAGGGGAAGGTCCGTGATCAGATCACAGGACAGTTGTTGGAAGGGGCGGGTACAGGAGGAGGGGATAGGGGTCAAAGGAGCGACCGTAGGATGCGTATTGACCTTGTTTTGTTGGCAGAGGGCATAACCCTGAACGTAGTTGCGGACAAAAGAGGCCAGACCGGGCCACCAGAAGTCACAAGAAATGAGCTGACAGGTTTTGAGAAAACCAGGGTGGCCAGCGGAGGGGTGGTCATGGCAGGCGGATACGGCGGTACAACGATGGGAGTCAGGTAGATAGACATGGCCACAGTAGGTGAGAATGCCAGCATCGAACTTCCAATCTGAGAGACGGGAGTGGAATTGCGAAGAAACCGTGCCTTCAAGGGTGTATGGCACGTTAAGCACGAGGGGGTCGACAGCGAACGAGGCGGCGACTTTCTCAGAGAGATCTGTGTCGATCAAGTTTATGAAGAGGTCGGCCAGAAGGAGAGTAACGTCCAAATTATTGTCGTCGTCATCCCTGGCGTGATCTGGTCGGCGGGAGAGAGCATCGGGAGTGGCTAGGGAAGATCCCGGGACATGAGTGAAGTGGAGATCAAAGTCGGCCAGGTCGAGAAGCCAGCGGGCTTGTCGTCGGTTGAGTTTGTGAGGCTCCCGGAAGTA
>JBBPMH010001021.1:0-12730 GCA_038090235.1 Pulveroboletus ravenelii
AGATCCGGACTAAAATGGAAGTGGACTAAGCTAATACTAGTCCTGGACTGGTGAGAACGGATGGACAGATAATGGGTAGACCAGCTAGGGCATGGGGAAAACACCAGATATCGACGTAGAGACACTTGGTGCTCTACACCGGATCTTAGTCCGGTTTGACAATCCAGTCCGGACCATAGTCCAGATCAACAGTCCGGTCCGGTTTTAGTCCGGATCGACCCCCAACAAGCCCAGTTTCTTTCGGACTTTTGATTCTTTATTTAGAACATGTTCCCCTTATCATTAGTAAGTCCAGGAACATATTCCGGACTATAAAAGCCTTGTATTAGGTTTTGAAATACATTTTCCTACCTTCCGACCTTTTCCTTCCCTTCACCGAATATCATTCCAGAGAGTGACCTAGTCGTTCCCCAGGCCCCCCTAGCCATTGGGAACACCACCATCACAGTCCCAGAACCTCCCTTGGGTCGAGTCTACACTCGCCCCCTGCTAGCCCTCCTGATCTCCCAGTCAGGATTGCTGTTCTTCAATGGGAAAGAATAGCCCAATTAATTCTCAAAAAAATCTCCACACCTCCCATACAAGAGGTTGAAGAATTGGATTCTACTGAAAGAAACCAAAAAGGCTTCGGGAGTACAGGCTCTACCAAAATAAGAAGCCATAGACGAGAGCAATGGAAGAACGCAGTAGATCCCTGGTCCTTACAGTGGATTCAAGAACAAACCAAAGGGAATCAGAAAAGAGCCCTCCAACATATTCATTCCTTTGTACATGACCAAAGAATACTGGAGGTAGATGAATCATTAGTAAGAGACCTACAAAACATGATGAACAAAGAGTCTCTATGGGTTCTACAAGACCTCCAAAGAAAACCAAGGTTCAAGAAAGCCTTGAAAAGAAGAAGATCTTGGAATTCTCTAGAGATTCCAGTTCAACTTAAACAAGATTCAGGGGAAACTCTGGAAGGAAAGGCTCTAATTGACTCTGGATGTACTAGGTCTTCCATAGACGAGGAGTTCATAAAAGAAAAAGGTCTAGACACCCACCTGTTACCCTGTCCGGTTAAAGTCTACAATGCAGATGGAACATTGAATGCGGGTGGAGAAATCACCAAATTCGTAATAGTAGAGCTGCATATTCTGGACCATTCAGAAAAAATCACACTTGCAGTAACAAACTTGGGACCCAATACCATCTTCCTTGGATACGACTGGCTAAAGATCCATAACCCTTCAATTGATTGGACAACAGGTCGGTTGGAGTTTCATTGTGAAAAAGATCATCTTCCAGCCTTGGGAGACTGCGAAGAAGATGATAATGATGAATATTGTTACTCCAAAGGAGATTGATTATTCCAACTTGACACCAACTCATACCTGAGGAATATGTCCACGGAAATCGCAGCCAAGGAATTCATCAAAAAGGAGAAGAAGACCTTTGAAGAAGCCGCTCCTTCATATATACATGATTTCGCTGATGTTTTCACAAAAGAATCCTTTGACGAACTCCCTCCTCAATGACCATGGGATCATGCCATTGAACTCCTGCCAGGAGATCATGTGGTAGATTGTAAAACCTATCCTTTGGGACCAGGGGAATGGCAAGAGTTGGACACCTTTCTTGAAGAAAACTTAAAGTCGGGTAGGATAAAGCCATCCAAAAGTCCCTTTGCTTCAGCTTTCTTCTTTATTAAGAAGAAAGACGGACACCTTAGACCTGTACAGGATTACCGGAAACTCAATGCTATAACTATATGGAACTGGTATCCTCTACCCCTTATCAATGAACTTGTCGATAAACTCAAAAGTGCCAAGTACTACACTAAATTCGACGTAAGATGGGGATACAATAACGTACAGATGAAGGAAGGCGACAAATGGAAGGCTGCCTTCTGAACAAATAGGGGTTTATTCGAACCATTAGTAATGTTCTTCGGCCTCACCAATTCCCCAGCAACTTTTCAAACAATGATGAATTCCTTGTTCAAGGAGCTCATTGACCGAGGAGTAGTGGTAATCTATATTGATGACATCATGATCTTTACCAAAACGATCGAAGAACATTGACAAGTGGTATGAGAGGTGCTAGCCATTCTTTGACGAGAACACCTGTACCTGCGTCACGACAAGTGCAACTTTGAGGTTCAGGAAATGGAATTCCTAGGCCTAATCGTCTCACAAGACAGGGTCAAAATGGAACCAAAGAAGGTTCAGGTGATTACAGATTGGCCGACTCCTAAAAACAGGAAGGAATTCTAGGATTCCTTAATTTCTATCGAAGATTTGTCAAAAACTTTGCTCAAATTGCACGACCTCTCAATGCTCTCACTTCGGAGAAAAAAGAGTTCATATGGTCAGAGGACTGTCAACAGGCCATGGATCAGCTGAAGAAAACGCTCACTTCAGCTCCAGCATTGGCCATGCCAGTAGATGATGCCCCATTCTGGGTGGAAACCAATGGATCAGGAATAGGGGTCAGAGCCATTCTTTCCCAGCTTCAAAATGGAGTTTGGCATCCTGTAGCGTTCATCTCTTGCTCGCTCAATGATGCAGAATGCAATTATCACACGGCTGACTTGGAAATGTTAGCTGTCATCTTTGCTATGGCCGAGTGGCGTCATTATCTGTTAGGAGCCCTGCACCCATTTGAGATCCTAGTAGATCATAAAAACCTGGAATTTTTTCAGAAGCCACAGGATCTGTCGCGTCAACAAGCTCACTGGAACCAAATCCTCCAGGAATACGATTTCACCTTCCTGCATCGTCCAGGTCGGACTAACCCTGCCGATCCTCTGTCCCAGAGGCCAGACTTTGAAAAGGGGGTGAACACTGATAATAAGCAGCAAATCCTACTTCTAGACAGATACTTCAATGAGGAAAAAGAAATACGAGCCTTCTTCTTCTCCTCTCAATTGGAAGTTCAAGCACTCCAGACCGACATAGAAACCCAAATAGCCCAATATCAGTCCAAGGCGGAAACAAGAGCAAAAGAAGGATTGATGAAACCAGAATCCAAATGGAGTCAGAAAGAAGGACTCATACATTGGGAAGGACTATTGTATATTCCGCCAATCAAAGAACTCAAAGAATGGATTATCCAGGAAAATCATGACCACCCAATCGCCGGTCATCCAGGAATCCATCAAACAAAAGACCTGGTCATGACCAAATATTACTGGCCGGGACTTTGGAAAGATGTAGAGCACTACGTACAGGGGTGTGACAAATGTCAAAAGGTCAAAAATCAGACAACCCCAGCTCAAACACCTTTACACCCCAATGAAATCCCCAACACGCCTTGGGAGATAATATCGGTGGATATAATTGGTCCCCTACCAGAGTCTAAAGGGAAGGACACTATCCTAACAGTGGTGAATTGGTTTTCAAAGATGATACACCTATTCCCAATCTCGTCTTCCATTACAGCTAAAGGAGTAACAACGGTCTTTTGGGATCACATATTCAAGTTACACGGAACCCCCAAGGAGGTTATATCTGACAGAGGACCTCAGTTTGTCTCAAAATTCATGACAGACTTATATGCCCTGTTAAAAATACAAGGGAATCCCTTCACAGCCTATCATTCACAAACTGATGGACAATCAGAGCGGATAAACAGTGAAGTGGAGATATACCTCCATCTATATGTCAATCATAAACAAAACGATTGGACAGATTGGTTACCCATCGCCAAGTTCACCCACAACCAAAATGTCTCATCCACTACAGGCTTCTCTCCATTTCTGTTAAATTATGGACAACAACCCCAGATAGCTGGAGATACTTGGAAAAAGGTCTCCAATGAAGAAGCTTTGGAGTTTGTATCAAGGATGAAGAAAGCACAGGAGAAGGCAAAAAAAGCCTTGAAAAAAGCAGCTGATCAGATGAAAAAGGCCTATGACAAACATGTCTGCCCAACTTCTGAGTACAAAGGAGACTTGGTACTTCTAGATGGCAAACACATCCGCTCAGATCGGCCTACCAAGAAACTGGAGGAAAAACGATATGGTCCTTTCAAAGTAAAAAGAAAAATAGGACCTTAAGCTTATGAACTGGATATTCCCTGTACTTGGAGGGGTATCCATCCAGTATTTCATACCTCCCACTTATGGCCATATCATCAGGGACAGTTCCCATCCCAACAAATCTCGACTCCTCCTCCCCCAGTTATCATTGAACAAAAAGAAGAATATGAGGTTGAGAAAGTTGTTGACTCTCAGAAGAGACGAGGGAAAACTGAATTCCTCGTGCATTGGAAGGGATATCCCAGGGAAGAAAGAACTTGGGAACCAAAGGAAAACCTGGAGAATGCTCAGATCACCCTCCACAAATTCCAAAAAGAAAACCCCCTCACTATTCACACTGTAGACGAAACATTGTGTGATTGCGATACTTGCCTCTTTAAGGCCCCCCTATTCCTTACTCCTGACTTCAAATCTTTCGCTGCTTCACTCATAAAATTCCCCGCTTCCTGCTTTGAACTTCCTCCTGCTGCTCCGGAGGATCAGCCTTGAAAAGGGGGTAATGTCACGACACCACTTTACATTTCACATCTTTCATAATCTAACCATATATCACAATCTCATTTCCTTTCTCTTTTCACTATTTCATGTAGTCACTATCTCATTTCTTCTTCTTTTCACATAATCACCTTATCAGGGTATAGGGTAGGATATGGGTATATAAAGCCCCTTGTATTGTACATAGTTCTGCATGTTTGGAATCTCATCCTTTTCCTTTTTTCTCTCTCTTTAGCTCTTCACTTAAGTTTGAGTCTTAATAGGAGCGAGAATGAGGGTATGCCACTTCAAGTAGAGGGTGAATGAATCACCCGACCATTGGCCCATTGTTTTTACTATGTTGAAAGGGATGCCCTTGAGTAAGTAGTGCAGGGTCCCACCGATGTGCAAGCTATGTCCTTTGAGATTTGGCAGGCCATGCACTTGCATGATGTTGCATATGTGGTTGGTCACTTCAGCTTTGGTTAATGGGCGGGGGCCCTTTGGATACCGCCCCATAAATAAGTGGTCATTGGGGGCCAGCCTGTTGACATGCAGGTGGTTGTCTAGCCAGGATACCAGATTGGTAAGATGTGGGATGAGGGCACAGTGGATGTCCTTGCCTAAGGGCGCACATTTGGTCATGGGCAGCTTGAAGGTCAAAACCTCTAGGCCACTGCTGTCTTTGCCTCGTGTGACATGGGCTAGCATGATGTGCACATCGGTGTAGAGCGCAGCGTGCCTCTACGTTTATATTCACTATATTCCAACCGGTACAGTGCCCCATTATGCCTACCATTTTATTCCGTTTAATGTCCGTCCATCCTTACTTACCATTCTCTTACATACGACCAACCGGTCTACTGGTCTACTACCGGTCTACTACCAGGTACCATTTACGTTTCCCTTTTGACTTTTATCCTTTATTTCCACCGTTTCCCTGAGTCCTTGAGTTCCTTGACGACATGGACTACGCTTCTGTTACTACTACCGATGTCTCGGACTATTTAGTCGTCCTACTGTACCTTACAGAGTCCCGGGAATGCCTGGACTATAAGGAATGTACCTAGTCCTGAATAGGACAGCTCCCGTTTGGCTCACAACTACTGTCTACCGTTCGACCGACCGCTCATCACCCACTGTTTACTGTCACCGTCACCGTTCTCTATTGTCCACCACACCGTTCTATTGCTCATCGCTCCGCTAGTCCGCCCGGACTATCGGAATACAGGTACAAGTAGTCCGGAGACCTCGTTCTCTCACTTCCCTTTCTTTAAGTCCCTTTAGGGTCGAGCACACCGCGCCCCTAGACCCACTTACCACTCATCCTGCCCCCCACAGACAGGATCAGTGTTCTTCATCGGGATGGAAGGATTTGAGGTTTGGCACCATGAATTCACCAAGGTGGGAAATTGTGTAGAAGGTGACTATGATACATGCATAAATGGCAGCATCATGGGATATACTGGTGTCCATGTAGGTGAGGAAGAGGAGGAGCATGTTGCACTCGAAAGGGATGTGCTTAGGGCACTTTGCAGATGGTGGAGCAAGTCTCAATGCTCCCTCAAGTAAGGAATGTGTCTCATTTTGGTTGATAAGCCACAACTGTCTATGGAGGAGGTGCTATGCACACAGTCCTGCTAGGAAATTTGATAGGGTGGAACGTGAGTACGTGCCAGTGCAACTTGCTAAAAAAAGTGACAGGAGAGGCTGTGTGATTGGGCACTGCACATCTTCAGGAATGCAATTCAGGTCACAAAAGACGTGGAATACGAGAAGCCCTGCTCCATAAGTGTCCTTGGTGCTATCATTCCATGATGTGGCAATGACATTCAGAATGTGGTCGAGGTGACTCTCAGATAGCAGTATGCTGGTGGCAGAGCTGGTGCCAGGTGATGGAGTGGGGGTTGGCATCCAAAGCCTTAGGTGATCTTGGGCATGACAGTGCAGTTATAAGAGGGAAGGGTTGGGTGTGAGTTCTGGGTGATAAGGACGTGATGCAGAGTTTTTGCTAATGTTGCTCACATTGGCTGACTTGGGGGACAAAGGTCCTAGGGGAGCATTGAAATGCAGTCCTGTGATGTATTTAGAGGAAGAGCTCATGGAGAATGAGCTTGTCCTCGTAATGGGTGTCACCTCAGGGGAAGGGAGGGGTGTTGACATGTGAGAACTGGGTTGAGCACTCATGATGGCTCTGAGGGAGGGAAGGGAGGCACGAGCATGCAGTAATGTATGCAGAGGGGAGGTCCTCTATGTCAATGATGAAGTGTAGGAGCTGGGGAGGGATGCTAATGCACGGAAGGAGGATGTTACACTTGATCCTGAAGAGTCAGGTGTGGACTCGGCTAAGGGACAAGGACAAGGGGAGCTGTTAGCAAACAGCTACAATAAAGTGAGGGCAAGGGACATAGCCTGCAGCAAGCAGGGTCAAGGGTTTGCCTGGCAACTAGCCGATGAAGGTTCAAGGTCAAAGATCTTGCCTAGCGACTTGCTAGCAAGGAGACAAGGGTAAGAACAGAGCACTCAGTCAAGTGTGGAGCAAAGACACGCAGAGGGAAGCAGGTATATTTCTGAGTAGGTCTAAGTTAAGGGACAAGTAAACCTACAAGGGGTTTTTATAGTATATTGGAGAACAACAAGATAAAACAGAGACAACAAAGGGATAACAGGGATTGGTAAATGCATGAGTAAACCAGCAAATAGCGAAAGGAACTTGGTGACTAATGGTGGAGTAAGGAATGGAACATAAGTATAGTAAGACAGAATTATCTAAGTACAAGGTTCAGAGGGTCTAGGGTGTGCACTCATTGAGAACACACTGAAGTTCAAGAGAAACAAGGCTGGAGTTGGATCTGAAGGTTGAAGTTGCATGGAATATGACACACACCCACTAGAAAGTTCTACAAAAGGACCTAGCAGTGAGCAGACAAAGTGTTCATTATACATATTCTTAGGATTTCCATTAGAAATGTCAGGAGAAGCCTCTGGACAGGTCAACTATTCTCTCATTACCCATTCTTATAAAAATGAGAATCTATCCTTTGACATCCAATATGACAACTGGAGGAGCTATTATATCAAAGATCCACTCCTTCATCTCTTCAGTAAAGCATTGAAACCTCCCACTTCCCTCACTGCCTACCAGGCTGTGAGAGTCTTGGAGGGCATGTGCAAAGCACCCTCACTGTCACCTGGGGCCACATCTTCACCAATCCCTTATATTCATTTCCTGAAACTGCCAAGGGAGAAGGGAAAACAATGTGCATCTCCCCAGCCTCTTAGTAATTCTTTCAGTTCTGATGCAGGTAGTAGTGGTGATAAGAGCAATGGAAACATTGGAGAAACCAAGGGACCTTTCAACCATGGAATCCACCATGCCCCACCAGACCAATTTTGGGAAAATCATTTGCACCAAAACCCTTTGTATATAAAGGAAACAAGGCCAAATATTGAGCCTGGACTATGGGGCTCTGTAACTACTTCCTTGGGTTCCACAATTTACCATTGGACATACAAAAGGTTGTTATTGCCCTCAGGTTCATCAGGGGCAAAGACTCAAACTCAGCAAGACAGTTCATGGACTTGTACTTTAAACAGTATTTCAGTATGCATACCTGGGAGAAGTTTATAATGGAAATGGACAAGCAGTTTAAACCAGTGACAGCCCGAAAGGAGGCTTATGAGAAGCTCATGACCTTGAAGCAGGGAAAGAATATTGTGTTGTTACATATGCCTTTTTGGGCCCATTTTTGGGCAATGGTGCCACCTTACATAATAAGAGTACATATTCCTCTCGACTACTTTTTACACATTCTGGGCTACTATTGTAGTCTCCAGACTACTCCTCCACATACTGCAACAAAAGGTTATGAGCCCCGCCAGTGCTCAGTAGCCCAGTTACCAACCTAGGAAATCCCCCATGGCATGGCTTGAAGAAGAAGAAATTTTGGAGCTCAGATCAGATAGCAGGAATTGGTTGATTTGGTGCAAGAATGTTGAGCACACTATTGACGACTATGGGATACAGGAATATCTCACTGGTACAGCCACAAATGTGGACCACCAGCTCAAAGCATTAGCACAGTTCATTATTACTTTGAGTTTGCCAGACTTGATTTTAATGTCATGTTTTCAGCTTGGAACAGCTCATAGGATCTGGGAATCCCTCACAGAACAATTCAACAAGACAATGGTAGCTATGAAAATGGCTACAAGAAGGTCTGTGGTATCTAACAAGGCAGTGTGTGTGGCTGCACCAGCACTGAAACAGTTCAGCAGCACCTGTTGGTGACAAGAACATGGAGGTCCCTTGCATACCAGTTGTGCCCCAGGAACCAAAAGAATCTAGAATGGCCAAGGAGGACCCTCTGGCAAGTGAGTGCACTCATATTATAAATGGAGATGCACCAGACACTGTCAGCATGTCACTTGAGGGGAAGCAACAGGATCAGTTGGCAACCAATGACACTGACAGTGATAGGTTGTGGCAGGACATCAGCAGCCCAAGTGGCAAGGACAATGGACCAGGAAACATGACAGAGGACCCTGGGGACATGCTGGGTGACAACAAGCATCATCCAGACACATCTACAGAGCCACCTGACACTGCTGTAAGCATGGGGGTGGCTAGTGGGATCAGACAGGCCATAGAGGGTGCTACTGATGTGAGTGGCACACCAGACAGGCCACCTGTTGCTGCTATAAGCATAGGGGTGGCTGATGTCATCAGACAGGCTGAGGCCAATGAGATGGATGCCCCAGAAGAGCCACCTGATGCTGCTGGAAGCATGGGGGTGGCTGGTTGGATCTAACAGGTTGCAAATGTTACCATCGAGGTCACATCAGAGGTACTGGAGGTCAGTGATGAGCTTGCTGACCAGGTTGGCAAACTGGAGAACCCCCTTAATGCAGTTCAGTGCTTGAGGGTGAATGGAGTTCATAGTACCATCTGAGTCAAGGTTGAGCTGATACCAGGCAAGACTGAAGCCAGCTGAAATGAGAGCACCATGCTCAGATGCACTAGTGCAGTGACTGTTGTTGAGGTCACAGATTTGCACTGTAGAGTGCAGGTCAAAGAAGAGAGTGCTGAAATGGGTCAGTGTACCTCACAGTGTAGAGCACAGTGCATCTCTACATTTATATTCCATATATTTTGACTGGTACAGTGCCTCTACCTATTCACCATCTTATTCTGTTTGATATCTGTTTACATTTACTTACTGTTCCCTTATATATGACTGACTGGACTACCAGACTATTACCAGACTATTACCAGACTATTATCGGACTCTGGGCAGTACCTCATGCTGCATCGGTGATGCTACATATTCCAATACTCTCAGGTACCTTGTTATGCTTCCCTTTTGACTATTCACCCCTTATTTCCACCATTTCCTTCGTTCCTTGATAATGCAGACTATACTTCTGCTACTACCACTGACATCCCAGATGATTTAGTCATTTAGCCATACCTTACAGAGTCCCAGGAATGCCTGGACTATAAGGATTGTATCTAGTCCTGAATAGAACAGCTCCCTTTTAGCTCAAAACTACTGTCTACTGTTCAACCGACTGCTCACTGCCCACTGTTTACCATCACCATCACCGTTTACCATCACCATCACCATTTTCTATTATTCACTGCACTGTTCTATTGCTTTCCACCCTGCTAGTCTGCCTGGACTACTGGAATATAGGTATTAGTAGCCTAGAGTCCTCGTTTTCTCATCTCCCCTTTTCTGAGTCCCTTTAGGGTCAAGTGCACCGTGCACCACACCCCTAGATCCACTTACCACTCATCCTGCACCCCACAGACAGGATCACTGTTCTTTAATGGGTCAGTGACAATGTACCTGAGGAACCCCCACTGCCAGGGAGACTGCCCAATGGCATCAGATGTATGCCAAACAGACCCTCAAGTGTTGTGCTTGAGGGAAAGTGGTTTGGGTATGCGAGCTATAATATTCAATATGTTGGCAGCAAGACACATGAGTCAGGAACTTCAGGAAGTGGTGACAACAGCAGTACTGGGCTAAAGGACCTGTGTAATGCACTGGAGTGCAAGCATGGGCAGTTAAAGTGGGCAGGTGGAGATAACATATTTGCAGTGACTCCAGATGAGACAAGCGATGAGGTAGGCAAAGTGTGTATGCCACAGACATTGGCCATGTTCCCAAGAAGTCCTACCGGTGATGGGAACAAGTGCTGGGCCAACCCAAGTGCACTATGTCAAGATACCAGGCCTGATGGTCATCCCAGTGAATTGGGTAACTGGGTGAATGAGCTGGGAGTGCCAATGGGTGTTGAGAATGCTGGGACCTGGCTATGGAGGCCACCTGACAATGCTGTGAATAAATTGGTTGACCCCTTGAGCATCAAGCTCAAAGGGGAGAGTGCTGACTAGCAGCCAAGTTGTGAGCTGCGATACACAAGCAGTGAGATGGGTCAGCCAGGACTGCCGGGACACATTGCAGATACTGGTAGTGTGCCAGAGACACTGTACAATGGGTTAGAATAGATGTGTGAACAACTAGAGCAGTGGGCTAATAAAGACTCACCTTGGCATGCTCCAGATGAGCCAGAAAGGTCATGCAGGGCAGTGCCCTAGTGACCTAAGAGACCTGGAATGTGAGCACAACAGTGGTGGTGGCAATACCATCATGCCATGTTGGAATAGCAGGCTTGGAGGCTTGCTGGGCAAGTTGGGCAAGACAGCAGTGTCCATAGATAAGACAAGTGGCAAGGTGACTGCACCAGGTGGTTGTCACAGCAGCCAGGAGCATTCAGAGGGTGAAGACAACAGTGGCCATGTCAAAATGGGCACGCTGTGTCAGGTTACTGGGCCTAGAGCCTTCCTGGATAAGCTGGACAAGTTGGGAGACAGCAAGGGTGATTGGAGCCATGATAGGGATGGTGATGGCATCCATTCAGATGGGATATTGAGCAGATAGGTGGTGCAATGAGCAGTGCACACTATGACTTAAAATGAGTCAGAACACAACTACTAGCTAAGGGCAAGTGGTCAGGCCAGCACTAGTGGTGTGAAACAAAAGGGTTATATGCACCTGGACCATCCATACCACCCAGCCATTAACCCTGGTGTCCTATTATGCCATCAAACCCTCCATGTCATTGAGAACAATTGAAATTGTCAGCTAGAAGTGTTAGTTGAGTTAGTGTGATAAAACTGACTTACCTCATTATCCAGGCACACCAGGGCCATATCGGGTCAATTGGGTGTGCCAGGTTTGTTTCACATGTGTTGAATATAGTGCAGGTGTGACACCAAGTTGCAATTTGCATTGCTGACAGTATTAGAGGTGATTGATGGTGATTGCGTGCAGAGAGAGATGAGCACAGGGTTTAGCCAAGGCATGACTTCTGTATCAGGACAAATAGGCTCACAGACACTAGCTGAGGCACGACTTTCCTTATTTAGACATCACTCATGTGCAGGACTTTCAGGACACACAGACATATCAATTCTCATTTGTTTTACATGTTTTTCATTCAGAATGAAGCCTTTGCATTTGTTGCTGAAGAAGGTATTCATTTGATTTGGTTTTATTCTTAGGTATACTACTATACATGAGGTAACTGCAAGGCTTAGGGTTAAGGGCTTATACTATAAATAGGAATGATATTATAATGACATTAGAGGGCTAGGCCATGATATCATAGATAAGGAATAACATTATAGACCAGGTCTAGACAATGATGTAAGATAGACCAGGCTAGAGTGATGATATAGATGATGTAGGCTAGAAGTTTTGGAGCTATGGGGATAATAGATAAGATAAAGGAAAGGACTATGGGAGATCCCAAGATAAGATAAGATAGATAAGATATGACATCAGAGGGCCTGAGCCATAACACCATAGATAAAGAAATAGATAACAGGAACAAGATAGGGAAATCAAGTTCTGACAAATACAATGTTGGCAAAGCCACAATATTGGTTCCCCTTTTATTCTGCTAACATTACATAACAAACTGCTCCCTCTGCTTCCACCAAGGCCAACACTCCTGGTACTTCATTGAGTTTCACCAACACACAACTGCCAGAAAAACAGGTTGGCATATTTGGAGGACAAGGAATACCAATAAATATCAGAAAAGCCTAGGCCAAAGGAAAGTGCTTCTGCTGTGAAAAGCCCTGATCCTATGTTGAACACATGCAACCTCCAAGACCATGAATGTGCTATATCAAGTTCAAGGGTGCCAAGATCTTTT
>JBBPMH010001022.1:0-12711 GCA_038090235.1 Pulveroboletus ravenelii
TTCCCACTAATGCTCAAGTCTATGGCCGGAGGCGGCGGAATGGGTCTCGTAATCTGCAAGGATGAGAGAGAGCTTTTGGTTCGGTTTAAAAACACGACGAAACGTACCGAGGTCAGTTGGCCCTGACCAATGTTCCCCATCCATGTGTATTGATGTAACTATTCAAGACATTGTTTCGCCACGAAGGGGTTTTTAACGAGTGATACTACCTGCCTGCGTGGCACATTGAAGTCTAGGTGTGGTCTACTAACTCCGGGAATGGGTTCATAATGCTGATGCACTCGCAAGGTCTTTGGAAATGGGATCGGAAACGTGGTTGACATGGGTGGGCGTGAATATAGTGTTTAACGTAGGCATCAAAAGGTGATCGAAGAGACACCGAGTCCATTCTTCTCCCGCTATCCAAAGCTTCGCAAGGAGACGTGTAATGCCGCGGCCCGCATATGTTGCTCCATCAAGTATTCTTCTGCAGGTAGTCGTGAAACAACTAGCTCTCCACGAAATGCATGAATATTGAAACTTGAATTTCTAGGTACGGTCGAGTTCCTCGTGGACAATGAAACGGGTGGCCTCTTCTTCGTCGAAATGAACACTCGAACTCAAGTGAGCTTGTATATGTTTATGTTTCCTGAAAACAGCGACGAATCACGCTCTTTAGGTGGAACATCCGATAACAGAGGCAATCCATCCCGGTCTCGACTTTGTCGAACTGATGATTGCGCAAGGAGTGGTGGAGCGTACCGCAATCCGTGGCCTTAACTTGGACAGTCCCATACCTTCACAAAGTATATTTGACACCAACTTGGACAAAGACGTCACACATGCTATTGAGGTTTGTATATACAGTGAAAACCCCACTGACAGGTTCAGGCCGTGTTCTGATGTGCTTCAACAAGTTGACCTTCCAGAACAAGACTGGCTGCGAGTGGACCATTGGATCCGATTTTCCTCATCGCCAGCGTTTTCTCCATAGGTCTCTGATACTTCGATAAGATTGCCGTAGGAACTAATGTCACGACCTTCTTTGACCCACTCCTTTGCAAGCTTGTTGTCACAGGCAACACCAGAGAAGATGCCGTGCTTCATCTTCAGCAAGCTCTGTTGATCTGCAAGATCTATGGACTTCCCAACAATATACCCTATTTGAGGACCGTTGCGAGAATCAAACTTTCAAGAACGGAAGAGCGATGACGACCTTTCTGGATATGTTTGAGTATAAACCCAGGTTTGCCTTGACCATCGTTTTCGTAGTTCCCGTTCCTGACACAAACGGAGTAGGGCTTCCACAGTCGTCTCAGGTGGCATAGAGGCTACAATGCAGGATCTTCCTGGAAGGCGCATTGGACTCTGCATGCCCCGAGTGGGCAAATGGATGTCCAAGCGCTCCAGACCGCCAACATCATCGCGGGGAACCAGCCCGAAGCCGAGAGCGAGCCTCGAAATCGTCACGCGCCCTGAAGCAGGGTGCAAGTTTACGTTCCACGTTCCGTGTGTGGTGGCCGTGACTGGAAAGGTCGTTAGTGTCAGAGTCAACTGGGAAGGGGCACCAATGTGGGCTCGTCTCGTTATCCCCGCAAAAGGAACATTGGAAATCGGAGGAGAACCAAGCAACGGCTTCAGAGTGTACATATCTCGCCGTTCGAGGCGGATTCCCGGAAATCTCCCCGTACTTCGGATCCAAGTCCACTTTGATGGGCTTGGGTGACATCAGGTAAGTCTTGTTCCATTGCACTCATTCCAGACCAGGCACACTTTGCCATAGGGGAGTGCGCTGGAACCTGGCGATCAGATCGCACTTGGCAACTGTTTACTGAGTCCTTACGAAACACAGAACCCCATTCCGTTCGTGCTGCCGATAAGCCTCGTTCCCGTATACCCCAAGAAATGGATCGTATATGTCCTCTCTGGTCCGCACGGCGACGAATTCCCGACGCCAGAGGGAAATGCGTATTTCAATTCAACACGATGGAATATTAGTTCATCTAGCAAGCGCATGGGCATCCGCCTGCGAGGTAACAACAAAATACAATGGGCTAGGGCTGAAGCGCTGACGGCGGCAAAGGAGGGTCTCACCCTAGCAACATCCTCAATATGTCTGTGTCTGCACTGTCATGTCTGACGACCTGTGGGACTTGCGTCTGACTCAAGTCCCTCTGCTAATCCGGGAATATAGGTCAATTGAGCCCGGAAAGTACGGTAACGTCTCCTGGGCGGAGGCCCAGATGGGTGCATAATCTGCGAAACTGTGGACCGAGGGCGTTCAACCTGCTGTTTCAGGCAGTGTTGTCCCGACATGAGTTGCACCTAGTTTTGAGATTGAGACTCGTCACTTTAGTCCCATCTTCAGAAGATTGTGCCTCCAGCCGGGAGCCCAAGGCCCACAGTGACTTTCCGCCAAGTCAGTCTTCTTGTTCTTTTTCTAGTAATGAGATGTCACAGTTTCATCAAGGCAGGTGATTCTGCCATTCTGGTCGAGTATGGTCAGATGAAGCTTAGTTTCCCGTGTGTTCATGCGTTCGAGACACAAGCTCAGGCACGCAAGGTGGGCGGGATAGGGTCTTTTGCGCCGTGTGTTAGATCGACTATGGTAAGAGCCTTTACGACCTCCCGCAGCAGCACCAAAAAAAAGGGTTGTTTCCATCCCACGATCATCTCCCAAAATGAAGTCCTTAACTTCTTGATAGGAGTAGAGAACTCACTTCCGGACAAGATGGCCGCTACCGAGTTCCCAGGCAGGAAAATCATTCTCCCGATTGCCCTTGATGACCACTGGAGCCGCGAGGCTCTCTGGAGAAGTACATGAACACCACTCGAAGGAAGGCCGTGTACCTACCCAGCAATGTCGGCTACCTCGCGAGGAATAACAGGCTCCAGGGCAGCGCCACGGAGGCGTTGGAGGAGCTGATGGGGACCAACTGGGTGACCCGACTTGACTCATTCGGGAGGCTGTCGGACGGCTGACAAGTGGTCCTGGTAGCTCGCGTTTGGCGTGGGATTCTACTTGGCTTGTCCGTTCTTGGTGCCGGTCAGTGGAACATTGGAACGCCCCGAGATGCGCTCGGCGACATGCAAGACACACGTTCCCCAGGTTGATCCCTAGTGCCGTCTGGTTGGACAGAAAATAAATCTTCCAGACGCCACACCTAGTGTAAGCTCCCTCAGTTAGGTCAAGGGAGTGTCGTTCGAGCTAAGATGGTGGGCACAGGGAACCGTCGGCATTGCGGGGTCAGTGGCAGCAATATATCCCATCAACTCCCCAGGGGGGTACCAGCTCTTTGGAAGGAGTCTACCAGCCTGGCAGACCTGGGGAAAGGGCGCTGATCTCAGTCCGGAACATCCATGGCTACTTAGGCCATTCGATCAGGTATCACCCATCTGGTCAGTGACAGCATTCGTGCATTTTATCCGATCACCGCCGATGGACAGGTTTCATTCAGGCCCATGAGTGAGGATCGTTATTTAGAGGCCAGGCTCGATCTCTCTGCACAAAGCTTTCATTAACGGACAGTGATAACTCTAGATCGGCCATAAGTTCGACGCTGGACGATACAAATCCGAGGTACCGAACTCATGCTGAGACGCTGGCCTTGATTTGATCTGACAAACACAGATCGAACCGACAGTGGTCTCGATGGCGACATATACAGACTTCGTGAAGGCGATTGCGAGTGAGGTCCCCTCGTTCGTTGAGAACAGGCGCAGACAGTCGCTTGTGAAGAAGCAGAGTGAGAAAAAAAAGGGGGGAGGGGTGGCATTCAAAGCTGTCACGTTCATCTCAAATTGTCTCCTTGCAGAGAGAATGCGCTGCTCCATGAATGGTTGGCCTAGAAGGAACTTGGAGAATTAAATGGCAGTACATGTGAGTTGCACCTTCATTAAGTAAAATGTGGTATGTTGATCAGACAGGCGGAGTCGAGCGAGGCTATGGAGACCAGGGACTGCACATGCGTTCCTTCGTCTCTGTCGGCCTCTGTGGAAAATCAAAGGCCAGATCGGCCAAACGATCGAATCGGCAAGCCAAGTGATGGTCATTCTCGAGGCAATGAAAACGGAGATTAATGTGGTCGCTGGAGAGGAAAACGTCGAAAGGGTGGTCAGAGGATTAAGCAGGGGGTTTGGGAGGGTGAGTGTACCGGCTGGCGACCCCCTGGTGTGGGTGTCCTGAACGCTTCGTGGATTCGGCGGAAGAGGGCCTTGTTAGCGAGATTGCGGCTTCATTATGTTGTAATGTAAAATATTCTTGATCTTGACCGCGAAACAATCTGGGACGTGACGAAGGAAGTCGTCTGGGGGGGGAGGAAGGGCCGGGTCAAGCAACCGAATGGAACGCCAAGAAAAAGACAGTCAACTCGCACGCTACTTCTCCCACGCCAGGGATGTACCTTCCCACCCCAATCCTCTCCCTCGCTGGCGGTTTCAACATCCCGCTTAGGGACCTGCCAGGAAGCCAGAAAAAAAAGGGCTCCACACCGCTATTCCCCGAGTCCGTCTATCGAAGAGCTCATGGTGGAATATCTTCCACGCGTGACGTACCAAGTGGCTGTATTCATGGGTCATGTGCATGAACCTGGCCAATTCATGAAAGTAGCTGTCCTAGCTACTAGCCCGTTATGGTGCATACATAGGTGATCTTGTTATCAATCATTGCTGACGGCGCAACGCCCAACGCCCTCCTCTCTAGGATGCGCCAAGGATATCTATCGACGCTTTGTCTCATCTGCAGGACCGCGGTACCTCATGACAGTCCGAACCAAGTCACCTGCCCATACTTACCGGCATATTCCTGATGCGGTGCGTGCCAAAACCTCGGTGGTGCCCCCATATACACATATTAATAGGTAATCTCATCGCATGCTGCGCTGCCTGGAGAAAAGGGCTGTGAATGCCCTAGAGGATAATGGACACGAACCTAAATGAACACGGATGTAGAAAAACCTTAGTGGTGGGGACCAATTGCACTGTGGTAGGCCGGGGTTACCAGACCCCACACGAACAGACCTGAAGCTGAAGCTCCCCAGCGAATAGTCTCCCTAAGCCAGATCCATGTGGTTCGAAATCAGAAGACTCGTTCTGGCCGATCATACAGAATGAGCCTCCACGCTTCTAGGCATATTAATGGGCACTCCGTGGACTTCGATCAATAACGGGCCTTCGGTATCCGAGTTATGTGCATGTCCGTCATCGGCTGGACTCTGAACGACCTGATACCAGTCCCCTATCGCGACATTTTTGCCACAGGGTTGCGTAACAAAGAACTTTTGGTCAGCCCACAACCTCATGTTAGAGGCGTTTTTCTCTTTCCATCCCTGGAAGCCAGTCCATGAGGTCGACCGCCACTTAACGCTCCCCACGCGCCCACAATCATCATTGCCTCGAATCAAATAATAATGGCCATCCATTGATTACCTTATATTGTTAGTAGACCAGCCACCGGGTCGCGCCGTGCTGATGCCGCCCAAAAAGTTTGAACTCCGCATCCATTGTAAGTGATATTTTCCCAGCGGATCAATCCTTCTTCGCTCGCGCACGAGCCTGTTAGGTAGCGGAACGTAACAGCTCCGTTATCCTCGGACATCTACTTATCAACGATTTGACACACATCGCACACAAGCCGTCGTTAATCTTTTCGCTGTGGTCGAGCTTATCGGGAACGTCCGACATTGAAATGGTTAGTTCCAAAGCCTTCACGTAGATGGGCGCCGCGTAGTGTTCGGGTTCACCACATTGCCGTGACATAAAGACGCCTCGCAGAGCCTGGCTTGAATTTGGGAAGCACTGGGTTCACGTTCATCTGGGTTATAAGAAGACAAGAATTGATGCAGCTGCTCCACCCAACCAACATTTGCCTCCTCTGTCTCTTCATTCCAGCACTCAGAACGGACAACCAACCTCGTGATACTATTCATCAATGCAGCTCCAAATCCCGGAGCCACAAGACCGTATGTCGGGAGCAGTCTATTGCGTGTTGGGTCCCCTCGCTGCTGCTGCTCTACTTTGCATCTGGAGGCTGTCCAAAAGTACAAACGTAAGCATGGGGTGTTTGGCGCGTTCCTTTTGCTAGCCAACCATTCGGGATCAGCTCGACAAGATCCCAACGGTTGGATCGAATACTTGGCTGGGATCGTGGTGGGATGCCATCAGGCATCTCATCAGTGCCGGTGATGATATCCACAAGGGTTATAACAAAGTGCGTTCATAGTTTGACACTATTCCAATGCTAACAATCATGATGATTGTAGTACAAGGGGACTCCATTCAAGATTTCAACATTCGGCCGCTGGATGGTTATTTTAAGCAGCCGTCGGCATGTGGAGGAAGTGTGCGGGTTCCGTGACGATGAACTCAGCTTTGCGGAAGCCATAGGCGATGTGACTATATACTTTCCCCCCTTAGCATCGGCCTAACCAGAGACAACAGTTTTTTAAGCTAGGTCTCACTTTAGGACACGACATGCACTATAATCCATACACCGTTTCGGTCATCCGCTCGAGACTCAGCCGTGAGCTTGGTTCTACGTTTGCCGACATGAAGGACGAGATCACCACGGCATTTGACGATGTACTGGACCTTGATGGTCATGGTGAGTTGAGGTTTATTATCATTGCTCCCAGAATCGCTCAGGTTGTTAATAATCAGAGTGGAAGAGTGTCCCTGCGTTCAGCTCCATCAAAAAGGTTTTCATCAGGAGTAGTAACAGAGTGCTTGTTGGTCTTCCTCTTTGTATGTTACCAGTTTCTTCCGTTTCAAGCCCGTTTATCCAGATACCACAGGCCGTGATCCTGATTGGGTGGATCTCGTTACACGCTTCACCCTGGATGCGCTCAAAGTAGCGGGTATACTCACCCTCCTTCCCGACTTTACGGCACCGCAAGTCGTAGTCACTTCCCTGTTGACTCGGTGCCTGACCTCTTGCCAGGTTTGTTGTACGATGTATGACGAATGTTCCTCGAACCATTAGGCGTGCTGCACAACACATTTCCTCGATTGTGGAGGCGCGACGGAAGCATGCTGAAGACTACAGTACATCATGGACCGATGCACCTGTGGGTTCATTTCACTGTCGCAGTCAAGACAAGTACACTCACTTCTACTCGGATAGAATGATGCATTTGCTTGGTTTATGGAAGGACCAGGGGGCTCCCAGCGCACTGTAGAGGATCTCGCCGCGCGTATTTTGGGAGTCAACTTTGCGGCTACTCATGTGGGTACCTGCTCGGTCTCTTTGCCTTTGATGCTGATACGGCAGTGCTTGTGCACTAGACATCCACAAATGTGTGTCAAATGAAATTTCCATCTTAGATACGAGTGCCAACGGCAATTTCATTTAGAGCTTCACTCAAGTACTCTATCGTCTGGCAGCCAATCCTCAGTACGTCCAACCACTTCGTGAGGAAGTGGAGTCGATCGTTCAGGAGGAGGGTTGGTCAAGGGCTGCAGTGGAAAAGATGCACAAAATCGACAGCTTTGTGAAAGAGGGCCTTCGGATGGGTGGTGTGGCCGCTGGTCTGCATGCTGGATACTCGTACCTGTGGTGGGATTCTCACACGCTTCCTTTTTCAGTGGGGTTGTTCCGCATGTCCCTCAAGGAGGTGACGCTGTCCGATGGAACGGTCATCCCGAAAGGGATGCACGTCGTGATGGCCTCCCAAGCGATGCACCAAGACAATGAATTTTATGAAGACCCAGAGATGTTTGATCCGTTCCGATTTGCCAGACTACGTACTGGAGACGGCGACGACGCCAAATTTCGGTTCTCGACCACTAGCCCTGAATACATGGTATTTGGCCATGGCAGGCACGCATGGTAAAGCACTCTAACTCTCAGGACATTGCTGGATTTATGAGTGTTTTTTTCCGTAGTCCCGGACGGTATTTCGCCGCAAGCATGGTAAATACGATGTTGGCCCATATCGTCGTTACATACGACATCAAGTTAGAGGACAACGCGACTTTCCCGCAGCATTGGCAAATTGGCCTTTCGATTATGGCCGACCCCATTGCTCGGGTCGCGTTCAGGAGGAGGGCTACGTGAAGCTCTTCCTTCCTTCCTTCTTTCTTTTGGATTACAGATTGACGATCATGTATAAGCACTAGCGTGGAATGTGATGATAGGGAACATGTGTAACCTTGACTCTGAAGTAGCTCAACTCACACTATCGGGATTTTCAGGGCTGTAAAATACAGTTCAATATGTGATTGGGCTAGAAAAAAATGATGAGGCTATTCTAAAATTCTCTTCTGCGGATGTAAATGTAATCTGTACGCTCAAGCTGTTGCCTAATACAATAATTCACAACTCAGGTAGTGGTGCTTTGTTTACTACATAACATGTAGGAGGCACACGATCGCATCTCCTTGTTCCTGGCGATACCATACTCATTGCTTGTACTGTCTGGATTGTTTCTGCACTGTGCATATTCAATGTTCCCGGCTTGTCCGACAAGGTTCCGACGCAGCTGTTCCACCAGGTACATACATATGTACAACCACTCCTGGGTGTTGAGTCGACTGACTCTTTTAGGCCTCGCCTAATTTTCTCATCAATGCAGAGGATTCAGGGGCCCAATGGGTCGCCTGTAGTGTTTTCTAGATGATTCCCATTTTACATTTGGTAGTACAATCACCACTGGCTTGCTGGTTGACTCTCCAGCTAGTGACCTCATCTCACCTCGTGTTGACCCGCAGCGCCTGTCGCTCGTTGTGCCATTCATCTTACATTGTCTCCCCTTGTACCTGGTGCCATTTGTAACATTCTGGCAGTCTCAGTTGCCCCCAATGCCTCCTGGATCAGTTAACTCACCCAGTTGGCCTCCTGACCCCATATCTTTACCTGACGCATTCGGATCGCAGTTGCTCTGCTTTGTATTGTCTTCAGGAAATTCTAGAGGTCGGGATCAATCTTTCTGCACAAAGTTTTCGTTCATGAACAGTGAAAACTCCAGGCCGAGTATGAGTTCACCACTGGACCATACAAATTCAAGGTACCGAACTCACACTGAGACCCAGGCCTTCCTTTGATATGAACAAAGCCAGATCGAACTGATAGTGTTCTCAATGGCGACATAGACAGCTTCGTAAAGGTGATTGCGAGCGAGGTCGCCAAGTTCGTCAAGAAACAGACACAGGCAGTCGCTCCTGAAGAAGCTAGGCGAGAAAAAAAGGGGGGGCAGTGGCTGACCGCCATTCGAAGTTACCATGCTCATTTGAGAGTATTTCTTTGCAGAGAAAATGCGCTGCTTCACGAACGGTGAACCCAGAGATTTCGGATACACATGCGTCGTCCCCAGGCTGGCTCCGGCGATGCCATCTCTCTCTGGTACGCCGTTGGACGAACTTACAGGTTTTATATTGTCCACATGTCAGCTTGGACATCGACTCTCTATCCCACCTCGTCCGCACGCCTTCCTTGACTAGTCTGGCGTTCAAAAGGCACTCGAAGGACTAAATGGCGGTACAGGTGAGCTGCCTCCTTTTTTTTGAAATGCAGTATGTTGATCGGACAAGTAGAGTTGAGCGCGGCCGCGGAGGCCAGGAACTGCGCATGCATCCCTTCTTCTGTCTCCCTCTGAAAAATCAAATGCTAGGTCGGCCGGATGATTGAATCGACAGATCAGGTGATGGTTGTTCTCAAAGCGATGAAAACATGGTTGCTGGAGAAGGGTGGCCAGAGGACTAAGCAGGGGGGTTCGGGAGGAACGTACAAGCGTACAAGCGGGCGACCTACTGGTAGGGTGTCCTGAACACTTTGTAGACATGATGGAACTCACCAGGGGCGAGAGGGTCTTGTCAGGACTCAGTGGGAAATGCTGTACTATAAGATATGCTTGACTGCTCCCCATCCCACCAACTAAACGTGAAGATTTTGCCGTGAACTTGTTTGTGTAACTGAGGCGATAGGAAGCGCCGAGTTTGGTGCCTAAGTATATCCAGAATCTCTGTGAAGATGTAAGTTGAATGATTGCTTGAGTTACGAGAGATGCAAGGCAATCTGGGGCTGTGACGAAGGAGATCATCTAGAGGGGGGAAGGACCGGGTTAAGCAGTGAGCTGCATGGAACGCTAAGAAAAGATGGTCAACTCACACTGCGGGTTTGCCTGAACCCCCAAGGGGTGGACTCGCTGCGTGGGTGAGTAGAGGAGAGGGAGAGAAAGAGGCGAAAAAGTCCCTCCACACGGGATTTACTGTCAGGTACTAATGCGAGCCACTCAGGCCATGTCCTCAGTCCTGACCTACATAGCTCCAACCCTATGCGTCCACAGCAAGCCCCAAAGTACCTCGACGGCCAGGATATATATAAAAAGGGTGTCTCTAGAAAAAAAAAAGAGGAACACCGTCTAGAGTACATTAGCCCGGGGAAGCTGGCTTGCCAGAAACCCATAGCAATTCAAGGGTGCCGTAGACCTGATACGATCAACGGTCCGGTGAGCAGGTACGGTTGGGTCACTTCCGCGATCGGTGGCGGGATACGAGCACCGACCTTCTCACCCTCCTTTCATCCCGCTTATGGCCCTGCCCAAAAAAAGAGAAAAAAAAAAGAGCCACTGCAGATCAAACAGACGCCTCTTCAAGATCCGAGCCTGAGTCACTGACAATCGCACACCACCCTCCTTCGGGTTCGTCCGCGAAACCAATTGGAAAAGACTCTCGAAGAACTCAGAGTTCATGATCTGGGAATGTTTTTCACGCGCCCCAAGCGGTTGTACCTGTTCGCGGGACAGCCATGGCGGGTGACCGCGCATTATGAGCCAACGACTATTGACTAACAAGCCGGTGGGCGGTCATACCGTTCTGGCGCGGACTGAACTGCCTGTCTGGTTCGTGCCAAGACACTCGCTCGCTCGCTCGCTTGGCTAGGAACGAGTGCGGGAGGTTGCCCGTGGTCGTTTATGTCGCGTCATGGCCGGTAGACAACGTCGTCCCCCTGTGGGTCGTTCAAATCGCTACAGACGGAACATAGAGCGGGAGCCAGAGAACGCCACGAATTCAAACATGCGTTGGAGAAGGCCCCGACACTACCTGAGACGCTTCCTCCCTGCAAGGTCATCCTGAAACCTGCCATGTGCAACTTGTTTGACAATGTGGTGGACGCTACCTGAGGCGTTACCTCCCTCCAGGGATTGTCTTGAAGCCGCGCATTATGAAGTTACGATTCGTTCAACTTCATGTCCCGCTTCTACTCCGCTCTATTCCTAGGCCTTGACCCCGGAGCACCCACAATAGGTGAACCGGTGAACAGGCAAGTATTCGAGCTCTTGTGGCACTAGCGGCAGCACGGCGTACGATAGCGGAATATGATAAGTATTACGAGTACATTTATTGTAAGTATTGTAACATCCTTGGATTGTTCAATTATACATGTGGGCTCAACACCCATCATTGCCACTTGCCCCCTTTTTCGCCCGTTACGAGCACCATCGGACTAAATATCTGCTCAATAATAAAATGAATTGGATAGCCACAATAGCGCGCCGTGTACGCACCCGTAAACGCGCTGCGATCAACAATGCCTCAATGGACAGCTGACCATACCACCAGGCCAGAGATATGGTTGAATTTGATCGAGTGCTCCGAAGGTTCTCAAGGGGGCGATACCATGGGATGTCCCTATCACGGAGCGCCAGGTCGGTGGCTGAAACGTTCATGAGACCAGCACCATTGAGGGTTGCCACCAGCTGCGCGATAGTGCTGATTGAATCCGTCTGTGCCGTCTTCGGGAAACTCCGTAAGAAGTTTTGGGCTGCCGCCGCGTGATCCGAGTTTGTCCGAGACATTACATCGGTGAAGCACCATTCATAGATGGCGAACTAGATGTCCGATCAGACTCAGGTGGTCATGGGGCATCATGTTCCGTACTCTACCAGATGGCTTGAGCAATCTGTTAATATGCTTATAGAGTGTCATGCGTGAGGTGATGCGCTATAGCAACGTGTGAGATCCCGTCATGACGAGTATGGATCTAGCTCACGTATCCAAGTTCAATGGCGAACACAGCATCGAACGAGCAGTCTGGAAATCTTCCGAGTGCTTCGCAAATGTCTCGCGCTGCCAGCTCTCAGTAAACGTTGATCTGGAGCATGTACGCGCAAAGAGCACGAACCATGGTGATACGTGAGTCGACCAGCAAGACCTGCCCCTCCCGCAGCAGTTGTTGCGTGTGAAATCTGTCCAAATGTTAAACTGTCAGCCTATCCAGAAAAAGGATGTATGCGACTGACAAGATGGGGGTCTGTGTCAATCCCGACAACATTTACATCGGAGAATTGAACGAGCTGTTCAGGGATGGCACCATTGCCACAGCACAGTACCAGTACAGTTTTCTTCGGCCTCAGATGGAGCTGACTGAACAACAAGTGTTGGTGGCGAGACATTGCAGTGGGTAAGCTATCGCCCCGCTGAATTCTGGAGAAGTGGAAAGTGGTATTCGGGAGACGCCCCTCCATCCTCGGACCGGAACGGTACCTCGGGAGGAAAGACCAAGGGCACGGCGACGCTGAAGACAATCTTGAGCAGGATGTTTGGAAACTCGTCTATTGAGTTTGTCTTTCGTACCTGCTGCCAGGTTTGAGAGTAAGTGCCCCGTCCGGCTGTAGAAGTGATCATATGGACTGAATGAAGCCATGATAGTCGCCATGCTCGGCTCTTCCAACTATTTATTCAAGCTCCACAAGGGCGGCAGCCCAATTCGAGCGGATCAGGGATAGGAGTCGAGGG
>JBBPMH010001023.1:0-12682 GCA_038090235.1 Pulveroboletus ravenelii
GTATTCGTAGGATGTACCTACTCATACTTGGAATTCTCATCCTTCTGCTTGTGTCTTCACCGACATTGAGTAGCCGCAGGCTTTCTTTGGTTGCTCACTTTGAGTTGCCCGAGATTGATCCCTGATAGATTCAAGTAATTCCAACTTGTCTGAATTGGATGGTGAGAGTGTCAAGGAATTGAAAGGTGAGGAGCTGGAGAAGAACCTGAGAGAGTTGCACAAGGAGCTTGAGAGATTGGGGAGGCCAACTGCATATAAGAAGGTGCTTAGTGTAACTCAAGCAAAACTTGCTCATTGCACTGGCTGGTCACTACTATCCATTTATATGCAGCACTGAATGAATGCCTACCGGTCTGGTCTTACAACAAGAAATGTACAGCTCAAGGTGAAGCAATTTAGCTCACAAAAGTATAAATCACACAGGCATGTTCCAGAGGGTCTTATACATCAATTTGATAGCCAATAGTTATTGACAAATGAGATGTGCCAATCTGACCTTAGTATAATTTTTTTACTTGCTCATTTTCAAGTATTTTAAAAATCCCTCTTGGGAATTTGTTCCAACTGTAAAATAAAGCATATTTACAAGAGTGATTAAAAAACAGACTATTTTTGGAGGTGTAAAAGTGGTTGCATAAAAGTAGTGGTGTTTAAGTGAATGGCACCATAGGTGGAATTTGTTTATAAATATGTGCTGACTAAGTTGAAAACACTTAGGCATTTGTCAGAAAAAGTCAAGGCATGATTTTAATGCAGCTGTGTTGTCATGTGACATGAATGCAATGACCAATCGTTGCAATGAGCCTTAAAATAGTATTTGAATTCAGGGGCCATAGACACAAATGAGGCAGCATGTATTACTAATGCCTATAATGTCATTATCATTCCCATACCAAGTATGTGCACATCATGGGCCACCTTGTTGCTTCTGTTCATTTTCATTTCCCTTGACTCCTGCCATACCTCCAGTTCCTCACCAATCACAACAATGGTTCCAGCCTATATTGGTGCAGTGCTGCCATTGCAAATGCTCTTACAAACCACAAGGGCTGAAGAAGCATGAATGCAGTTGCAAAAACTGCATTCATAATGCGGCTGCCTGAGAGCACTGCCAAGTGGAATTCGAGCAAGAACTAGAATGAGGTGAGTCCTAGATGCTACCGATAGTGATGTTAGGGCTCAGGCCTGGGCCTAAATTACATAATGCAGTAAGCTAGAGTGAGCCACGACTTACCATATATATGGTAACAGCATTGCAGTGCATCCACCACAGTGGTGATGACGATGAGGGTGAAGACATGCAATGGCACACCCACCACCACAAGGACGACAAGGCAGGAAAGGGTACACAATGGTGTGCCCACCACCACAAGGACGACGAGGCAGGCGAGGGTACGCAATGGCATGCCCACCACCACAACCACGACGAGGCAGGCGAGGGTATGTAACAGCACGCCCACCACCACAACCACAATGAGGTGGGCGAGGGTATGCAACGGTGTGCCCACCACCACAACCACGACGATGTGGGCAAGGGTATGCAACAGCACACCTACCACCACCATAATGACAAGATGGGCAAGGGTATGCAACGGCGCACCCACCACCACAAGGATGACGACATAGGCAAGGGTATGCAACAGTGCACCCACCACCACAAGGACAACGAGGTGTGCCCACTACACCAGTGAAGCCCAGGCCCAGGCCTGGGTTTTGTCAGGCCCAAGCCTGGGCTTTTCAGGCCCAAGCCCTAACATCACTAGCTACCAATCTCATCATCAAACCTATTCTCTGAAGGTTAAAGCTTTATAATAGTGCAGAATTGTGCTAATTTGTCAGACATATCTGATAATGATGGGGCCACACCTGGTCCAGCTGACATACCAAATCCCAACTCTCCTACATTCCATTCAGGTAAGATCTTACTTCACAAATACTTTCTCTATGACATGTTGACAGGACAATGACAATTGCCTACCACATGGGGTAAATGGGATACATACATGGACTACCATCCTGGAGATGGTGCATCAAGGATGGGAAGTGTCAGTAAGTTCAGATCATAGCTCAGAGCCTTTATGCTCTCACTCTGACAATGCATGGTAGCACCTGATTTGCCTCTGTGTGATGTTGGTGGTTCTGCAGCTGCAGCTTCCCCGCAGGAATCTGAAACTGGGATACCCCAAGACTTCAAGATGGAATATCATCCCCAGAGTGGTCACAACCTGTCACTCCAGTCTTATGATGAGTTTGGTCAATTTGCTGAGTGTTCTATAGCACAGCCCGACCCTCAGCCATGGCAGCCATTCCTGACTGAGGCTGACCTGGAATTTGCTCACATAGCCATCGAAGCTGGATTAAATGCACATCATGTAAATTTCTTACTCTGTCTCATTGTGCAAATGGCAGATAAAAGTGCACAAGTCACACTCAAGAATGAATTGGACCTCCGTCTAGTATGTGATTGGGCAGCGCAGGAGCTAACACCAGTGAGTCACGATTAGGCATTACTATTGATGTGCTACTATTATGCTTAGTGCATTCTAGTTCACAAAGTTAGATGTTGCAGCTGAACACCAGAAGCAGCTGAAGACTTTCGAGGGCCATGTGCGGTCACTGTGGGAATGGGCACTCGACCTGCTGAATAATCTGTGAGTTGCCCCACACCTTGTCTGGGATGCACAGTGGTTGTACAGACATAATGGCAATGAGTACAAGTGTTTCTACACTGAACCATGGACAGGCGATCGGTGGTGGGACATTCAAGTATGTTGATATGTTTGTTGTATCCTTGCTTTGCAGCTGTTGTAATATCAATTTGATAATGAATCTATCAAGTCTTGTCTCCCTGACATTCCATATGCTGTTCCCTTTGCCTTTATCCTCTATGCAGACAAGACTCAACTATCATCACATGGGACTGTCAAGGCTTATCCTGTTGTGGCACAGTGTGCAAATCTACCTATAGATATATGAAATGGAGAGCATTCTGGTGGGGGCTGTGTTGTCGGCTGGTTACCAATTGTAAGCACTTTGACTTCAAATTCTGATTAGACTTAGTAAACCCATTAATGTCTATTCTAGGTGCCCAAACCAGCCAAAGAAAAGCACAAAAAATCATGGATAAACTTCAAATGCGTTATCTGGCATGAGTCATTTGCTAAATTACTAGAAACTTTTATTCAGTTGTCACACACTGGTTATGAACACAAATGTTATATATAACAAGGTTGTGTGTTGGTTGTTCCCAGTAATTCTTATCCTCTCGGCAGATTACAAGGAATAGTATGTGTAATAAATTAATACATCTGACGACCTGGTTAACTGTTTACATTACACAGGTGCATGATGACTTTGATCCATGGTACTAGGGGCAAGTGTCCCTGCCCTGTGTGCCTAGTTCCCCTTGAAAAGCTCTGCAAGCTTTCCAAGACATTTCCCATGCGTACTGTGCATCAAGCAATTGAGAGCCATAAAGTGTATGTAAAAAAGAAATCTCATGGTGAAGAGATTCTCAAGGCACTTGGCCTGTGGCCAGTTGAGGTGAGTTGTCTCTCCTTAAAGCTTAATCTGACTAATGTAGCAACCATAGAATATATTTTGGAAGATATCAAACTTGGAATCTGAGAAAGCAGTCAGTTTTGACCACTTGCATGCTCTGCATGGTGGTCTTTGGGGAAAGCATTTACTCAAAGAACTCAAAACAATTTTGAAATCGCTCGGATGTGAAACAGCCACCAAAATAGAGGAGCAGTAAGTGACAAGATTGCATTATTAATCAACTCAATCTCTCCACAAGCATATCTGCTTTCCCCAGATGGTGTGACCTGGCTCACTTTGACATAGTTATGAACATTACCTTTGGAGATGGCAATAAACTAAGAGATCTTGCAAAGGTAAGTCTATTCTGTAGTTCTAATACCAATTCATTTATGATAGCTCACATGCTTGCAGCAAGTATTCTATAGTGCTCTCAGAATCCTTACCCCAGCATTGAGCCCAGAAGGCTACTGCTTGCTATGCATGCTTGGCACATACTTGCAAATCAACAGTCTGATTGGTCTGGATGTTCACACAGATGAAACGCTCGCCAAGATTGATGAGGAAATTTTAGCTTTTGGGAATGAACTACAGGTATGATTCATTTCTACTAATAAACCTTGGAATGGAGTTCACTAAAAGTAATTTAAGAAATACATTAGTGTCGCCAGTCACAGTGACATCAAGGGCCTTTGGGTGGACTGGGACTCCCCAAAGGTTCATTTGTGGAAGCATGTCATATGGGATATTCAGATAAAGGGAGTAGTGTGCAACTACAGCATCTGGCCAAATGAAAAGATGCACAGCACCCTCAAGCATGTCTATGCTGATCGGTCAAATGGCAAAGATATCACAAAACAGGTGTGCAGGCTGACTCCTCAAACACGCTTTATTTACTTATGTGTTAACTTCATAGATCCTTTATGTTGATCACCACTGCTTAGCTATCATGTTGCTCAGGGATCATGTGGAAGCTGAGCGTCAATGCCAGGGTATGGCAACAGATGAAGATGTGCATGCTTACGACACAACATTAGCACCAGGGATGCCACCAATGCATGTGTATCTTAGCTCCCCCTGCCCCACCCTCACTATTGCCAAAATTGAACAAGCACATTCTGGAGACCGTGCGTTTGAAACTTCCACAGTAAATTCACAGATTTCATCAATAAATGTCTTCCCAGCTATGGAATACAACTTGAGCATTGGACAAGGTTCAGGCCTACATTCCAGGTATGCTAATCTGGTTCTAAATGTTACTGATGGATCTAAATTATCTCTCGAACTATTACAGATGCGTGAATATATCTATCTCAAGGTCAACTATGCCTCAGAAGTCAATTGGAAGTGGGCTACCAACTACCTGAGATATAGCCCAATGTTTCATGGTCGCTTGTGTCATGACTTGGCTCTCACTCAGCATACAGTTGAAGAAACTGCATTTGTTCACCTTATTTTTGTCTTTGAGTGCATGATTGTGGCCCAGACACTGAGATTTGCACTGGTACAGCCCTACACTGCTGCAACTGGTGCTCTGCACAGACTTGACCATGACCTCAAGCTTATCTGTGTCAAGGCAGTTCCCTGTTCACAGGCAATATTTATACTGGTGGATTCAATAATCCATGGGGCACTACTTTATTCAGACCCAACCAACCACGATGACTTCTTTGTTGTTAATCACATCAATAGTGATATGTTTCTCTGTGCTATGCAGCTTCACCCTGATGACCATTGAGTGTCTTGTTCTAGTACCAAATTCTTTGTATAACACAGATAGTTGTTTAATTTGCTCACACAGGATATGTTTGATTCAATGACAACCATTGACAGTGCTGCATTTGCATCAAATTGGTCATGTCTGATCTAACCCCTGCAGCTGCTCCCACTCCTCCTGGACTGTCCTGATGATCACACAAGCTGTGTCACTGTCTCCCTGGTGTCTTGGTTCCCAATACATCATCTCTAGTGAGTCTCATCATTTTCTGCCAAAAGCATGTCGTGCTTGTTTACAATAATCCGCACATCCTTTTCTGACATGCTTATAACTGCATCTCCAGTGCCAAACCTGCTGTTTAATCTGGTTCTGATGTACTTTTTTTATTTGTGTGAGTTACTGTCCACACACACTCCCCTTCTCCCTTACCCACCATCCTCAGTGCATGTTTAATGTGCCCATTTTTGCAATGACATTGCATCCTGGGGATGCATCTCAAAAACCAAAATCTTCTGGATCATCCATGCGCTGACACTCATTGGTGCTCCTTGCTTTTTACTTTCCTCCCCTATAACATAGCAGCTCAGGGCCTGTTCTCTTTCTTTGCTTTCCTGTCCTGTTGTACAAGCCATGTTACCATCTCCCCAGTGTCTTGGTTCTCGATACATCATCTCTGGTGAGTCTCATCATTCACACATCCTTTTCCACCAAAGATGCATCATGCTCATTTACAATAACCCGTGCACCCTCTCCTGACGCACTCTTAACTGCGTCTCCATGCTGAACCCACTCTTGATCTGGTTCTAACATACATCATCACTAATCTGTGCTCCCTGTCACAGCTAATTCATTTACATCTCCATTTAAAACTATAATCTCTATTCCTCCTTGTTCTTTTTTATTTGTGTAAGTTGCTGCCCGCACACACTCCCCTTCTTCCTCACCCTGCCATCCTCAGTGTGTGTTTAATATACCGTTTTTGCAATGGTATCACATCCTGGGGATGCATCTTGAAAATCTTCCAGATTGTCCACATGCTCCCTGGGTCACTCGCCATCTGCATCGCCAAGTAATGTTTGTTGCTTATCATCTCCCTACTGAGTTGTGCCTGACACTCGTTCCAAGGCAAACCCACAGGCAAAGTTCATACAAGCACCTACAACCAACATATTTGGAGTTGGGATGGGTGCAGGTCCTGTGCTCAAGGGCCTGAACTCCAGTTGGCAGGTTGGTCACATTCTTGCCACCCCAGCGTGTGTATGCTTACATGTGCTATCAGGTCTGGGGGTCCACAACACCAGCATCAAAGGGGAATGCATCTATTTCTTCAGCAGCAAGTGTGAATGATCTTTCACCTTTACAGGGCGAGAATGCATACCACTCCAACTTAGGGGAGAGTTGGTCTACACAGAGACCAGTCAGTGGCACCTGGGATTGGTGAGCAACAGCCCACAGAAGGAGTTTTCTCAGCTGGTTAGTCACACAATGACACCATGAACATGCTCACTGAGCTTGTAACAGGATGTACACTCTCCGCTTTCTTTGCATCACCCACAACAAAGGCAGGCAAGTGTGCTGTCAGGATCCAGAGCTGTACATTTTTTTTCCCCTTGTTGATACTAATGAGCTCTTGATGCCAATGTTTCACTTGTTTTCAAGGATGATCACTCTTCAGCAAAGCCTGGGCAATTATCTCCTCAGAGATTTGATAATACACTTGGGAAGGATGTGACTGGGTCCAGCAGGTACCCTTCTCCATCTAACCCTGCTTATTGATCCTCTTCATTCTCCAGGCAAAGTGGGACATTTGACCCTACATCTGTGGCTGAGAATGAGTTGTCATTGGGCCTTAGGAAAATGGTTGTTGAGGATGACTGCGTCAACAACCAATACCATCAACAACCTGTCCCATTGTGACCAGACGGCATTTCTCATCATTCTGTTTCTCCCCAGGTGCGGCCATCTCCCATGGTTCAGGGCTGAGCACTGTACAGCGGTTACCCTCAAGCAAATTATTCTTACTAGACCAATAGCGCTGAAGAACAGGAATCCTGGCTAGGAGGTCAGGAGGGCTAGTAGTGGGCAAGTGTAGACTCAACCCAAGGGAGGTTCTGGACTGTGAAAGGTGGTGTTCCCAATGGCTGGGTTGATCTGGGGAATGACTAGGTCACTCTCCGGAATGATAGTCAGTGAAGGGAAGGTTTAAAGAGATGGAAAATTGGAAGATGTATTTCAAAACCTAATACAAGGCTTTTATAGTCTGGAATATGTTCCTGGACTTACTAATGATAAGAGGGACATGTTCTAAATAAAGAATCAAAAGTTGGAAAGAAACTGGGCTTGTTGGGGGTTGATCCGGACTAAAACTGGACTGGACTGTTGATCCAGACTATGGTCCGGACCGGATTGTCAAACCAGACTGAGATCTGGACTAAAACAGAAGCGGACTAAGCTAATACTAGTCCCGGACTGGTGAGAACAGATGGACAGATAATGGGTAGACCAGCTAGGGTATGGGGAAAACACTGGATATCAACATAGAGACACTTGGTGCTTTACAGCATGCCACATGACCCTTATATGGATTATGGATATGGATACAGCACACCCGCTGACCCCTCACTATATCCTGCTGGTGGCAGCATGAACAGCATTATGTGCTACCATGAGTGCTCACAGTTATCTCCACTTGTCAGTGTGTGCTGCATCCATCGGAAGCCTAAGAATGTGATTCAATCAAGGCAATACCAACATCCAACCAGCCACTTTAATCTGATTAGGTGAGTAGAGTTCCGAATGTTGCACCTAACTTCACGGTGAAGTGACGCCTGACCAACTATGATAGTGGCCCTGTAGACAGTTTCATATGATTCAGGCAAAGTTGATGGCCATGCCAGGGTACTTATTACATATGGGTCAGCTGAGAGGTTTGCACTCACATGTTTCTCCATATTTTGTCCACTCTAACCACAATTTAAATGCAGCAGTTTTAACGATCATGGTCAGAGGACTCCACTCACAAGTCACACCACATGTCCACAATCTGAAACCACCGAGTGCATGGGGCCAGCAGTGAAGTGCTCCCTACCTGTTGGAACACCACATTTCGGATCAACTAGGGCAAGTGCGGGCTTGATCCCCATGTAGAGCACCACATGGTCCAGTTCTTTCATGCCCACCTTCTCAGTGTTCCTGTCATTGGCTGCGGCAGGCTTCCATAGGGCATCTCAGATCAGTCTGGACTTCAGTTGGCCAACACGTGTTTATTTTAATACCTTGCAGCTCATGGTAGTATGTCTAAATTCTTGTGTACCATGTGATAACAGAAATCACTTACAGAACCTCAGACCAGTTACATACAGTAATTAAATACAACCATGACACAACCACCATCCACAGGTGTGATGTCTGTTTGCCAACATCATTTAGCTGTTACTGCCTTTTTTCCTTGGTCTAGATTCTTTGTAAATAAAGCTGCCATTGTTGAATTGCTGTTATGCTCAAGTGCTCTGGACTACAATGTCCAACTCCAAACTCAGACTTGTAGACATGTGTTGAAAGGTAAGGGTCACTTACTACCTCTTAATAAACTATGTTATCGCAGCACATCCCAGTTGACACTGCTCCCATTGTTTTCCTTCTAGACCTCCAGACTCACTTGACATACCTATGATGTTGCAACAAGAAGACTTCACGAACTCCCTGCATGACATCTCTGGGTCATCAGGTGAAGACAAGGACTTGTACGACAACAGTGAGGATGGTGTCCATGCTGCTGGGGGAAGAGGTCACAATAGTGAATCTCCTAGCAAGTGGCAAGCCTGACTAGTGCTTGCCAACCCTGCCCCAGAGGCTAGTGCTCAAGAGCTCAGGAAGGCTAGCTATCTCTGCTTTCTGTCAATTCTGATTTGGTGTCATTGTGCTGGTATTTCTCTATAGGCTCTTGGGATGGCTCAAATGGTGTTTGCAGAGACTCGCACCAAACTGCTTGACCTGATGAAGTGGTACAATACTCTGGTCACTGAGATGGTGGCGCAGTGTTCAAAGAAAGGCAGCCATCATAACACAAAAGCCCCAGGCTCTATAGAACAGAGTGTTATTGACACAGCAAAGAAATACTGCCTCCTTTACCATCTTTGGGTTCCACAGTTGCTCTTCCCTATTAACTTGAAGCCACAGCAACTAGCGGATGTCGATCCACTTGATCCACCTTGTTGGCAGACATTGGAGGGTCAGACTGTCACTGAGCAGGCCAAGCTTTACCAAATACTGCCCCTTGAGCTTCACAAGTTGCTGAAAACATTTTCTGAGTTTTCTTGAGTTGTAAGTACCTGTCATTTCAAAACCATGCTCAATCCAAAATTGATTGCCTGAACTACCAAGTTTTCAAAGACAATGACTGAGGAACATGCAAATATTATCAAAAATGTTAAGAATATCTCTATTGAGCTTTTCACCGATCTAGGTGTCCAGTTGACTCTGTTTTCAGGCAACAAGTCTCTCAAAGCTAACGATCTGACACTATTGGCACTAATGAAGAGGCCTGGTGATATGCAGTACACACAATTCCCTCCTATTCTTTTTACAAATCCAACTCAGGTTTGGGCAAACGACTTGTTCAAAAGTAACGTTCTTGTGAAGGTACGTTTCCAATGATCCAAAATTAACCACTAACATGTTTATGATGTTGACATCTTTCAGATCACTCATGTCCTAATATTCAGGAAGGCTGCTGTCCTCTCAAATAAAAAATGTGATGGTCCAAAGGGGTGGGGAGAGTGCATGGGAATACAGAGTGTCACTGAAGGTTTAATTGCTTGCACTGCTACATTCATAAGTCCCTTAGTTATCTGAATTTCTTGCAACCGCAAATCACCTCAATGTGACTATACAGGCCAGGTACTTATTGTCACATGACCCGGAATTCACAGTGAAGGGGGAAGCAACTGGAATCCCATATCAGAGTGATTTTGAGTTCTACCTGAGACTGCTCTTACAACCTGACAAATGCAAATGGGTGCTGGAAGTCATCAACTTCTTCAACATGGGTGTATTCAGCTCAAAACCTCAGGATGCTTCCAAGTCAGCAAATAACTCTACCAGAATCTCTCCTCAAGTTCACTCATGGGAGGACAACCTGCTATCAGAAATTGGAGACGATGAATACCTCCCATCCACTAAATCCCCCTTGCAGTCACTCTCTGTCATTTCCAACCCAGAACCTTGCTCATCAAGCACAGCACCTGCAAATTCTGGAATCTATTCCCCAGCAGTACTCACGCCTTTTTGTGGCCCCTTGTCCAATTCTCACTCGTCTGGTATTGCCATGTCTCAGGTCGCTATGCCCCAGGTCAGTACCATATCCCAGAGCTATGTCACAGTGCCCCAGGTCACCATGCCTCAAGCTATCACACCCATTAACCCCCATATTACATCTGAGTCTGCTTTTAATGGCATGGTAGCCATCCAGATGAACAATTTACATGATGCAGACCTCCAAGCCAGGATCTCACAGCTCTCCATTAGCTCAGGCTCATTGCACTTGGGTCCATCCACTGCTGGTACCTTGCAGCCAGGTCACAGTCAATACACATCAAAGACTGCCTCTGGTAGGAGCAAGCCGAAAGCCAATGCAGTTCCAGCATACCCAACCCAGATAGAAGGGAGCGGACTTCCTGATGCCACTCAGGTAATGAATATTGTTGCTGACCCTCATCTGAGATTACTAATCGCCAGTGTCACATCCAGATTCAGGTACAGCAGCCTGTTGGACGCATCACATGCAGCAGAAAAAGGGCTTAGGTGGGAAGTTTAAGTATTTAGTTGGTTTGTATTTTCATTGACAGCATTGGCTACTGGCAATATACCTGATGATTTCTTGAATTGCATTGCAATTGTTATGCTACTTGGTACATTTTAATGCAGGCAACAATGCTTAGAAATACCGTCTGTGTGACAGTGGAGTTTAAATCTAACTTGGCCTCCTAGACACCCCTGCCTGTCAACATTCCGACTTATTGCTTACCTCCTGCCAGTTGTCGGGCTGCCCCTCAACCTTAATGGCCATTGGTAACCTCTGTAATGGGTTATCTGACAACAATCATTGACATGTCGCTACTTGGACCACAAGCTATGAAAAAAATTCTCTCCTTGACCTGGCATTGGGAACCTTGATGCTCTCAGACAATATTATGGTAAGTAACTTGTAATTGGATTTAAACTTGTCAATGGTGTGACCAAAGTCATTGCTCAGATCCCCAACTCAGACCCATCATTGGTCACGCATTGTTATAGTCGAGTATTCGACTAAGCCCTTGTTGTCAGTCCCTGGTAGGTCTACTTTATATCTCATCAATGCATGATTCTCATTATTATTATTCTAGCCCTTCGATACCTAGCAGTCATGACTTGAATAGTAGAATAGTAATGGATTTAGTAGGCTACTGCAAATAAAAATATCATTCACATGTAAAGCTATAGATGTTAAATCATTAAAATATTAACCCCCTATGAAAATGGATGACAGTACCATTCGGAGACATTACAATGCCAATTTAATCCTGTGGTCTGGTCCTTCTGAGATGTTGCATTATTAGTAATCATCATGGCACCCCCTGGTGTCATAATGCCATTGCAATGTAGCAGTGCCACATTTATATCTTTTCCTTAGCGATTAACTATTTATTTACATTTGCCATAATTTTAATGACCATTTTAATGACTTATCATGTCATCCAATGATGCAGTGATTTATCTGACATTGGACAGGAACAAGGTCCCACAGGAAAAACCCAGATTTTCGGACAACCAGATTTTTTCTGGTGGCTGAGCCGAGATGCCAAAACAGTGCACTGAGAGGATAGCTACTACATGCTGTCACTACTGTTTCAATGTCCTGTATCCAACCCTTACCTGATAGCTCCCCGAAAACAGCATGGTTGAACATTTCCTCGCCATTCCCCTCCTCAAGAGGGAAAGGGGAAGCAGAAAGGTACTGATGCAGATGAAAGTAGTAACTCTGCCAGTGATACAAGTCAATTGGCAGCAAAATCAGGATCTATGCACTGGATATGATGAGAATGCCCTTCTCAACCTTGTGTCAACACACAAGTCAATGATGGGGCAGGGGTTGGTTTTCGGCTGACATTCTGGAATGATATGGCCAGCAAGTTGCCAGCATCTACTCATAGCAAGGCAAAGACAGCAGACAGCTGCAGGGAAAAATGGAAGTGGGTGTGTTCTTCCCTCTCTTTTTTTTTTCAGCTTGCACCTCTGATTAGGATCTCATAGATGAGACATACAGTGGCTCAAATAAGTGTCCCAATGTTAGGCCATTTTGGAAAGACTTGACATTTCCAAGAGAACCAAAATGTATTAGCTCTGACTCTTGCAGGGTCATCTATAGGCCTAGCCCTTACCCTGAAG
>JBBPMH010001024.1:0-12673 GCA_038090235.1 Pulveroboletus ravenelii
CTGACAGGACGGGCCTCGGTAGCCGACCATTTCGTTTGGGGAAATTTAGACAGGTACATTCCGACGCGGGACATCCAGGCACGAGGCTGCCAACGTTTCCCTTCCCTGAGTCGTGCCAGTACCGCAGTTGTGACTGGTTGTAAAGTGCGAGCGGGTCTTCGAATTGTGCAGAAGGGGGAATGGAAAACGCTTTCTGCGGAATTGTTCTTTGCACTCTTCGATGCGCTCCTGTTTGCCATATTCGCATCGGCTGCAACTACTACCTAGCGTTCGCTGGCGTACGTACGACGTTCTCCTGGCCTAACTCGGGTGACCAAACATGGTCATCCAACGTTTGACGGACGACATTCAGCGTTCTTTGCGCAGAACCTGCAAAGAAGACACTCGATAAGCAACCCAGTTGAACGTCTCAAAACGGGTGCTGTCAGCTTGTTGAGCGGGTTTGGTACTCGTTTACTATTATGTCGCTTGTTCGGGTCAGATTTTTTGTTCGCTGTTAGAAAAATGGGGTAATCTTGGGCTTTGAAGATTATCTCGAGCGGGGGGAACACCGTTTTGAAGTACGGGTTTTGAAACGTTGAGGCGTTCACGGAGTCCCTGAGTGCCGTTCTTGCAAGCGTTTCATGCTTTCAAATCCGAGACAGGACGTCCAGCGATGACGTCGACAGCACCCGGATTCCCCCGCCTCTGAGATGTCGAGAGGTTTAGAGCGGCGACGAGTGAAACGACTTCGTGAGCTTACTCCACGGCTGGCTTCTGAGCCTGACACAGCAACGACAACAATAAAATATGCTTCCATTCTTGAGTGCTAGAAGCTGCACTTTCTCGACCAAACGTGAAAGCGAGATGTCTGGCCGTGCGTCGCCCCAGCAGTCCATAGGAAGCCGTTGAGTTACCGGTACGGTGTCGGTCAGCTGTGTGACTGAGCATGGTGGGCAGCAACCGTGTTGCAAACTCCTCTCAAAGCGCGCCGAGCACGGATGTACCGCGTCGGTTGTCCACACAGCCGACACTGCGAAACGAACTTGTTGATCGTCGGGCGGGTACGATTCCATCTATCGCCTAATTGGTCTACCCTCCATTGCTGTTCGTGTGAAGCAGTATCCGTACCGTGCGCCGGATTTTCCCCTTGTCCTCACGAGCCAATGCATGATGTGTGATGGTCGGCGGCGAGCGTTTGATCGGGAGGAATACTAAACTGAAGTTGAGTCGTGGTAATAAACGAATGGTGCCTGACCCTTGGTGCAGTGTCTCCAATGCGGGGATGGAGTAAAACCGGGATCACATGGAGTTGGAGTTCAACGGGTGAGTACGGGTTAGGGTCAGTTAGCAATTATGTACAGCAGACCAGCCTGCACTCAAACCGGAGCCCAAATCCCGTAGAGGACCCAGCTTTCCCACGCATCTCCACGATGCCTTCCGGCCAACCGCTTCCAACATGCCTATAGGCCTAAGTCGGATTGAACGAAAGCCATGCGCGAGGATAAGGACCAATGGTTTATGCGTATCATGTTTCAATGCTTATGTTACGTATGTTGACAGGGTGCAAGAGTCGTACAAGAAATTAGTGGACGCAAGCAGCAGGACTGGGGCACTTCTTTTTTCATTTCCGTCATCTCTCGTTTTTAATCGGGGACCAGGGTTCAGATGAATGACTGGGCGTGAACGCCTTGGCCCCATCAACAACGCAGGTGAGGTGTGTGTGTAAAAACGTAAGTACTGGGCGCCAGGTTGTGAGGCTATTGATCGCCGCGCGGGGGGAGAACAGGTGTCACTTGCCCGTGTCGAGATCGGCACAGTACTTGGAGATCGGCTCGTTGACGCCTGCGCACTCCTCCGCTTAACAACTGTCGTCCGCCAGGAGCTATATGGGCGTGAGTATGACTGGCAGCTACCACTCCCCGACACGAAGGTAAATACCTGCCGCTCTCTTCAAACTCAACAGCAGGTGCAAAACATCCTCGGAGTCAAACCCCGTGTCAAAGTCTGGTGCACATGTGCCATATGGTCCACTTTCAATTGATTCCGTGCACCGCTTTGATCCTAGGTACGAGCACAAGGAGTTGTTATGCTTCCTGCATAGCGTTGTAGACCTTGGCGATGGATTATAGCCAGACATCGGCAAATTGGTGGGGAATCATCACCGTGAACAGCTCAGCGCAGTACACTACAACGTACCCAAGCCGCGTGCTAACCAGCTGATCCAGCTGATCTTGCCAGTGGAAAGGACCCCCATCTCAACCTGAAACAGGCCCTAAACTTTTCATTTTGGCATGAATTCACAAGGGCCAAAGAATTTCGCAAGCCCAATACGTTGGCAGTCTACGGTATGAGAGACACGGGAACAAGTTTAGTACTAACCCCTCCCCTTGTTTAGGTATGCTCAGTGTGTGTGGCAGGCGGAACGACTCGGAGTGACTCGCTCTGTCTGGTGTATGCCATACCGGAGTGGAACTAGCATGATCCGTGGAATAGCCTCAATCCGGTTGGCACCAAACTATCCTGATTCAATAGGCATAGTCCCTGACCGTTTTCTTCCGGGTCGCCATCAAGTGAAATGACGAGGACAGGTACACCGTGCTTTTCAGGATGATCCGTTCTCTGTGCTCTCCAATATGCTCAGAGGACCGAGCACGCCCGAGAAGGGGAGACAGTTACCAACTTCTCGATCTTTGCGGAGATGCCCGGGTGATCAGCTCCGTCGCCGTCGCCGTCCCCAGACAGGTCGCATCGCAGCTTCACGCCGTGCCAGGGACTAGGTTCCGTCGCCAAGATCAAGTACAGCAGCGGAGATTTAGTTCGCCCGTGCGTAATTATGAATCAGTCTGCTATGATGCTGAGGATGATACCATTGTGTGTACGCTTTCGGCCGCTGCAAAGGCGATAAGTTCCTAGTCTGTTCACCAGACTATGTACCCAGTTCCGCCCAACAGGCTCCGTCCTTGGTTGCCAAAGCCGCGCAATGCCCGACTATCGCAGTCCGATTTCGCGCCGCGGAAAAACCGCAGCTGTATCCAGTGCTAAGACCAGGAACAAGAGCGATCTGCTTACAGTAGAATTTCTCGTAATACAGATTGTCGGGCGTGCATTATAAGGTTAAGTATGCAATACGATGTAGGTGTGACACATGACTACTGCGACGCCGCCTTTGGCTTGAGGTACGTACTAATTCCATCATCGACTGTGTTATCCATGCGCCTCAGCTCAATCCGGAGCCTTCGAATGTACCAAGAATGAGGTCGAGAGATGTCTCACCTTGCCTCGTACAGAGATGTGCGCAGACTGCCTCTCAGACAACTAACCCGGGGAGACAAAAGGAGTAATGGGAATAATGCCATACAGTACAACTTTTTCGGTCCGCTAATTGTGCTTCTGGGTATATTCCGGAGGCCAGTTCAGACACGCTCAAGACTTTTTACCTCCTCACCCAACGGAGAGTACTGCTGGTCACAGTTCATAGCGTTAGCCAAGCGGAAAGTGTTCCTTGACACCCACTTCTTACCTCGTCCCGGACGAACTCTTTCGTGGTATCGATCTTGATGGTAATATTGTTTGGCATGCGCTGACGATAATGAGACCATGTCGATACTTTCTCTTAAGAAACCTACCCTTGTTGCAGTGCCAACAACATTATTACTTGTCTTTTGTTGCGCGCCTTGCAAGGAAAGCGACACCATTTCGTTGCTATCAGACTCGCCCCTTATTGATTTGCGTGCGTTCAGAGTTGCAAGGAGGGTGTTGCAATACACTATGGAGCAATACATCAATGGAGGAACTTTCAACCCTGGTACAGCACGTACGCCGGGTAAGGCAGAGGTGGAATGGGACATAGACAAACGTGGTTGGCCAAGCAGCGATCTATCCACAGGATCACCGCCATCAACGAGCGATTAGCCAGGCGCCAGTACTTACGGAAATCATTGAGGCGATGGCAAAGACGCTGTCTCACTGTCAGTGACACTCCTTAAACGGGCTCCAAACTCACGAGGTCAAAACACCGGTATTGAGACTGAACAAAATCTGCCGCACTCGTCTTCACGGAAAACGACTCAGTCGACATGGGCGCTCACCAATTTGTTTATCATTATCTCAGACCTGACGGTACGAGTATTCAAAATGTGTAGTGAGCATATGCATAGATGTATTCACCTAGGGAAGCCGGTTCGCGACCTAGATAACGGATAACAGAGGAGCACAGAGATCAGGAAGTTTACCGCAGCGCCGAGTGCATCCACTACTATCGCATAAACCTTGGCGTGTCGTCAGCGGACAGTTCGTGAGACTAGAGTTACCTCATTACTCTTGGATTTCGCGTCTGCATAACCGATTAGAAATCAGGACTACATGCGCCTGAGCAGAACGCCAACGCAACAAAATGTGAAGTCGAGACATATGTCACGGCACTATCCACTATGTGGTGATGTCGGTGCTAGTGTCCCCATCAATAAAACCATCTGTGACCCACCGATAACCATAACTGTATGTATAGCGATCTTAGTGAAGGAGAGGGCGAGCGCTCAAGCATGTAACTCACTGAATTGAGTAAGGGCCAGTGCAATCTCGGGAAAAGAAGACTGAGAACTCGCGTTGCATGACCGGAAGCATACAACCTACCACTGAACCAGCGGCAAGCCAGCTTTTGTTGTTAACTGCGAAGAAACTCAGCGGCGGGGCTCAGTGAAGGATAGAATGAACGTACGCTTGTAAATGCGGACTGCCATGAAGGACTGAACGACAAATGCGGTGATTCCCTAATACGTACGGTGTAGTAGGAAAACGGAGTGAAGGGGAACGAATACCATACCATGGCGACGGCTGCTGCCTACATTATGAAATTGATCAATGACGTTCAAGGAAAAAAATGATAACCTACTTCCTGAGACCTGATGGGCAATTAACACACGACATTTATGAGCGGGAGCACTCACCAGAATCTCTCCGACGTTATCGCCTGTTGGTCTCCGAAGTAGGTGACGCAATACATGTAAACTAGGGATAGACGAGTAAGTATATACACTAATAATGGACAAATGTACTTACCCAAAAACGTGACGAAGAGCTGACTACTGCTGTCTGACAAAAAAACGCAGGTGACCTGTAACACAAGACTAAGATGTGACCGAAAGAGAAAATACCCGTCAACCGACCAGAAGCTTGAGAGACCGCGCATCGGAAGGATAATGAATAAAGTAGTACAAGGTCTGAACCAATGTGACTGGCGTATGCTAGCTTAATGGAGCAGAGAAGGAGTGTATTGAAACAGACCTCCGTATAGGCTGTGGAAGCGATTATGAGCACGATCGGTGACTCAACAATGTCATACACTTACACCGCTGAGAGAACAGTTCCAATGAAAAAAGCGCCCAAACTAGCATCGATGTTAAATGAAGGGACAGGAGCATGATAGGACAGGCATACGTTTTGTCCAAGGTGGCCATTGGGGAGGAGTACTGAAAGAGCGAGAAAGAATGGGTGAGCCCACGCTCAGGTAGCCAAAAGGAATGAATGTCTTAAATCCTGTCCGGAGCAAGGGCCTAAGGTACCCGATGCTTGGTGTTTTAACTTTCGCGCTACAATGTAGGCACCCACTACATAGCCGAGTCCGAACCACAAGATGAGTCCAATGGGATTGACAGGCCCTGTCAATCCCATTCGTCCTGCCAATCCGATCGAACTCACCCACAATGTGGTTCGGACTCAGCTAGCATCTGCAAAGCAACTGTGTGATGCTATCGATTGACGACTCTAACGCCGCTTATTCGAGAGTTGTGGTTGGAGGAGGGGGCCCAGTTGAACGCGAAGTCAGACCTTTTCTTTTCTGTCGACCGTAACGAGGTTGTGACTTCGGTTACAGCGCTTGGATGCCGGGGACTTGTATCCGACTACGGTCAGCGCGACTTTCGTTTTCAATAAATCTGTTCCATGTCAGGCTGTATAACAATCGTGTCACCGATCTGTCGTTGGAATTGGATATGTATAGTGATCCACTCAGCAAATTTATATTATCATCGGACCGGTGTTGCAAAATGACAGGGAGTTGCAAAACCGTGTCTAGCTCACACAACATTGCAGTTTCCAGCTCGCACTGGTATGGAACGTTGGACGTTCGCGCCCCATCTTCGATTTAAATTTGGGGTCTGCACTCTAAACTTGGAAAACGGCGCAGGCAGGACACCGAATACCGCCCGGACTTTGTCGTTGGCCGTCGTGCACAACACCAACAGTCCAAGAACTAGGGTACACGACGTGTCGCGCACTTATTGTGGAGATCGCGACGGGTTTTCGCCTCAAGGACCATTCTTGGCGCGAGAAAACCACAGCATATGTTTGCGGAGCGGTACATCAGCGACACCATTCTCGGCACCATTCCTATTCAAGTACTCGACAATATAACTCGACTACAGCTTCATAGCGCACCAGAATACTTCGAATATCTACAGTCTAGATATGGAAAGCCTAGGATGATGACTACAGTGACAAACGAAGTCATGCGTGCAGCTGCTAACAGACTGTGCGACTGCAGGAAGGTTGAGAAGAAGTCGAAAAGTTCATCAGTCGAGAAGGAAGTAAGCCAGAGACGTCGCGGACGAAAATGCGACACAGAAATTCCCCGAGGAGTTAAGTTGAGGAGCCCAAGGGGAGATAGCGACAGTGCGGACACGGAGGTCCAGTGCGTAGCCACGGTCGCACCCCAGGCATCCGAGAAAGCAGGTCCAAAGTCTACACCGCGACTGTAGACACCCCAGCAACGAGCGCAACGAGCATTGTGCCAGTAGTGCCAGCAGGCGCGTTGCGGGAACTTCAGGACGAGTCAGCCAAGGACCGCGAGAATGGGTCCAACAGAGGCGAGATCGAGTTTGACTGAATGGTCGAGATGGCAGGCGGAGGTGGTGAGAAGGCTGGGAGCGCAAGAGGGCAAAGGGCTGAGCCAGAGAGTCTGGGCATGCAAGCCACAGACAAGGCAGTCAGCGAGGGACCCACTGCGATGGAGACCAGCAGGAGCGCGAGTGGCGACAGAGTCGACCACACAGATACGCAGCCAAAAGCCATGGATGAGGAAGGTTGAATGACCTGCAAGATGGATGGGGCTGGACTGGCAGACGAAGCGGAGGCGTCCGCAGAGGAAAATACACAGAACGAGACCAGTGTGTCACTCGTGACGAAGGTGACAAGGCCAAGGTCACTCGGGACTAAGGCGACAGGCCAATTGACAGCGGTGCGAGCACATGGAGCACATCGCGCAGCCACGACAACAGCCGACCAATTAAATTGAGGAAGCCGAGACCGCCAGAGGACCCTGGGGACATGACAGGTGACCATGAGCATCATCCGGACGGGCCCACAGAGCCACATGACATGCCTGAGGGGGCGAGGGGGCGAGTTGAGGTCAGAGGAGGTCAATCCGGAGGTTGATAGAGGGTCAGAAGAGGCCACAAATGGAATGGGCGACGACGGGGATGAAGCACGTCGACCCAATGCACCTGTGAAACAAGAGAATCGATCCCCGAGCGTCGAGCTTGAGGGGGAGCGGAAGGCATGAGCGAGCCTCGACGCTGCACTTACCAGAGCCGAAACAGGATCCGACAAAGGCAGCCGGGACGGCACCAAGATGGACTGGGAAGGATGCTGGATGGATAGCGCAACCAGCAGAATGCGCCGTGACTCAACCCAAGTCAAACGGGTCTGCTAGCTGAGGCAGAGAAAGATCAGCACGAACGGTATGGATGATGCGCGGCATACGTACCAGAGCCACCCGAGAGGCCAGGGAAGGTCCTACGACGTCCTATCAAACCTCCGAACCCGCCGCGCCGACGAGGAAAACTGAAGATCGTAACCTAGAGAGTCAGCGCGAAGGATGTACATACCGGGTTGGACGGCCCATGAAAAGACCATACCGGGCGAACATAAGTGTCAGGATGGATTGTACATGGAGTAAAGAATCTCGGGGGAGCAATCCGGAGGCGCAAAACGCGAGCACGAAGGTGTTGAGGCCGATTGAAGACCGACCACGTGTACTGAAGCCGGAGCGGACGATGGTGAGCCGCGACTTACCATATATGATAACTGCTGAGCGCAGGGACACGGACCGTCCACGGACGCGTCAATGGACGACATAGACGATGAAAACATATTATATTGATGCTATAGCTACATGAGGAGTTGAGACTGGGCACACAGGCAAGTCTAGCGCACAGTGAGCCACGACTTACCACATTAGGAAACTGCTCGAGTGCACTCGAAATTAGTGTTACCACAGCTTCAAGCTGGCATTTTTTATCTTGCTATCTGCTTGATTAAAATATATGTATATGGTCTCACAATGCAGTTTTTAGGTCTGGCTGTCAGTCAAAAAAAGAATTATGACAATTAATCCAACCACTCCTGAGATATTTTATTTAAGCTAATCTATACTCAAGCTGAACTGAAAATAAAGCTGGGCTGATATCTTAGAAGTGGTCAGGTAAACCTAGTTAGGTTAAGTAAGTAATATTGTGAAGACTACATTAAGCTACATTTCATTCACTGGGTGCATATCAATTAGAGTGAAAGTGAACATACTAGAAGTAATTTGGCCAAAAAAGCTGAAAAATGCAAAAGCTGAACTGTGGCAACACTACTCAAAATGGACTATCATGGACTACATGGACTTCATCCAGACTACTTACAGACTCAGCAAATATGTAGTTTTTGATCAGGTATTCCCTCTTTTGATTTATCTATTATTTATGGGCTTATGCTTGAGGGGAGTGTATTTTGGTATTTAGCTTATATAAGCATACCTTACATTAGTTACCTTGAAGTATACTATACCTGTAGAATACTCAGTAAGTCACTAAGTAGTTACACACCAATATATGGTGACTTACTGAGTATTCTACATATACATATATGTTCTACCTTCTGCCCTAGTTTCTTGGATAAGATATGTTGTTGTGTGCACACATCATTATGCTCTTGTGTACCCTAGTTCTTGGACTGTTGGTGTTGTACATGGCAGCCAATAACAAAGTGTGGGCAGGGAATGACAAGCTTGGCATAAAAGAGCCAAATGAGGAGATGTACATAAGTCTGTATAACAAATCAAGAGATGAAGAAAAGAAAAGAAAAATTATGACAGTGATGGACACATCATCAGAGCCATTTGGTCTTATTGTTTCATTCATGATGATGGGTATGTCATCAGAAGTAAATTATGGTATATCCCAGTAGAAACCATAGATCTAGGAATGTTCTGTGTATATATTGAACTAGATTAACTATAAATGAATATATTGTAGGTAGATGCTAGTACATGTGGGTAACATGTTTCTCAATCCAAATACACTGTCAGGGTCCACTCTGCTCTGCTACTAACTCTAACAGGAGAGAGCGCAAAGGGGGGACTTGGCAGAGTTTGGAGGTGTGAGGACTTTGGCTTCAGTAACTTGGGGTGGAGCACTGTGCCCTGGTGATCCTGGGTCCTTGTATTTCAGAGGTTGGGCAGAAGGGGTCAAAGGGGACAGAGATGGAATTTGTCAGATGGGAGGGAGGACAGAGAAGAGGAAATCACAGTGAGGAGAAGAAGACTAAAAGACTTCAATATTCAAACTGAGGAGTAAGTCCTCAGTGAGTCAGACTTATATATAGGAGTTTGGAAGCAGTACAGTATATGTGAGAACATAGCATCAGAGGCAGAATAGAGAGGCAGAGTAAACTAAGTGAGAAATGTATTATAATAAAGAATGGAGAGATGGAGTATGTAACTGGCTACTGGTCTAGTACTGACTGGCATCACAATCAGAGTGGAGTTGGGGCTATAGTACAGAGTGTCAGAGGAAAAGAGGAAAAGAGTCTAAGTATGAAGCAGAACAGACAGAATTGCCTGCAGAGTAAGCGGAGTTGTCATGGTTGTGATATATACTACTAGTAGATTTACTCATACAGTGAGGTGCAAAATTGTTACAATATTTGGTACTTTTGTAGTATATGTGATGTAGTATCTAAGGGTGTGGGAATTTCGCTTAGCTTTGGTGGAGGCGTGGGAATCACTAACCCTTGGCTACAAATGTTGTCCCTGAGTCATGTGACCCTGTGTAGATGCTATGGAGATATACCTATTTTAATCCACATATATCATTGTAACAGTTTTGCACCTTTTGATACTGATAGTAGAATCTCTGGTAAATAGTAGAATAGTTAGTGTTTATTTGGCCTACAAACAAATATACACATGTAAACATTATGTCTGAGTTTGAACTAGCTCCCACACTTCTTTGTTTTCAATCACTACCATCATATGATCTCTCTCTTCTACTTAAAAGAATACTATTCTATCACAGCTTGATGCTGGTCATTCTACTCACTCTATTGCCTCTTCTACTGGTCTCAGAATTGCTACTGTGTCCAGACTTTTTTCCAAGGAGCATTCCAACCTTCAAAAGTCCACTGGAGGTCATCCATCAAAGCTTTCCCCCTTTAATATTTATTATACTATCTATCTTATTTCATCCCAGAAGGCAGAGAATGCAGTTCAAGTAACCAAAACTCTCTCAGGGATTACCAATCAGCCTCTCCATCCAAGCACCACATAGCGATATCTCAAAAAAGCTGGGATGAAAGCTGTAGTTAAGATTAAACAGCCTCTATTTGTTATGCTTGATCCCAAAAGGTCAAGCACAGACTTGGCTTAAGTAACGAGGATGAGGGAAGCTGTCAGTGGGAAGCTACAGCTAAGCGAGGACAAGGAATGTAGCCTGCTACTTGCAGGGTCAAGGGTTCATCCAGCGACTAGCCAACAAAGGTTCAAGGTCGAGAATTTTGTCTAGCAACTTGCTAGCGAGGAAACAAGAGCAAAGGCAGAGCTAGTGTTGCTGCGACTCGGCTAAGCTGTAGCTGACTTCAGCTTTGCCCAGCTTGTGGCACGACTCAGCTTGGCTAGCCGAGTCGCTCAATGTAATCCAGCTTAGCTCGGCTCCCAAGTCGACCTGAAGCTGACTTCAGATATCTGTGGGTTCTCGCACCATCCTCACCCTGCATTGCCTTACCAGATGACAATGACCCAACTGCCAGTTGGCTCGAGTCACTCGGGTCACTCACACACACATGGGTACATACACGGATGGATTTTGCCATAACATACATAGGCTGTATACCCTAGAGAACCCGAAGTCCATTATAGAGGCAGAAAAAAAAAGAAATGGTATTGTTGCTACACCTAGACATCGTTACAGTAATCAACCAAATAACAAAAAAAAAAGGTGACTCACCACTAGGCCATATGCTACCATGTATGGCCACCGGGCCTGATCTTCCTAATCCATGGGAGTATTTTGAGCTAGTGGGACAGTGAGGGGTTGGAGGGGAATGCAGCATCGAAGGCATGTGTGAGATGTGAGAACTGGTTCAATGAGACACTCAGGTGTCACTCCTGGATATGCAGAACCAAGAGGATGTGCTTGAAGGTTTTTCTTGATGCTCTGCTGGGATCAGATTGACAGGACTTCATTGAGTGGTTGGGGAAGAGTGGTTTGAAGCAAAGAGTGCATGTAGTCGTAGTCAGGTGTCTCTGAAAAAGAAAGCATGCGGGCGTAAAGAAGCATATTTGATAGCTCAGGAAAGTGGTGTTTGTAGCACAACCGCTTGGTGGCTGTTGTCTGCTTGAGCTGGAGCACACTTGCCAGCTTGGATTTCCTGCCACGGGTAACCTGAAGCCAAGGAAGAGATCCGGAGAGAAGGTAAATGAGAATGTAGACCAGTGACTCTAGATCATCATGGCGACTCAATTCACCTCCCAGATGGCTGTTGATGGAGATAAACGCTGGGGTTCCATTGAGGCCACACCTGCTATGAAAAGGTAAATGTTCACTGGTCATGGGGTGGCAATAATGTTTGGCAAGGCCAAAGTCAACAAGAAAGATCGTCAGAGGTTGTTCGACACCGACGAGGATGTTCTGTGGTTGAATGTCCCTATGGATATAACTGAGAGAGTGGATGTGCTGAAGGCATGACAACTGAAAAATGTAAGTGTGCATAAAATTGTGCATATGTGACACTCACCAGCTGTTCACCGATATGCTGGATGGTGACAGCATTAAACTTCATTCGTGTCTTGATGAGTTCTTGCAAAGATGGACCCAGGAGATTGAGGACGAGAACATCAAAATTTGACTCACAGCCAAACCAACAGACAAGCGGGATGCCAGTTGGTGAGCCCTTACTGATCTGCTTGATAATTTCCACCTCTTGTTCCAAAGACAAGGAGGATGTTTCATTTCCAAGTGACTCCAGTTTAATGGCATAGCTTTGGTGGGTGATGATATTCACTGCTTTATAAACAGTTGCTGCAAATTTCTATCAACAATCGTGCAAGAAAATTGTCACCAGAGTAAAATGCCACATGACCCAGACCCGATACACCCTCCAAGTCTATAGTGGCTCAAAAAACTGTCTGGATATTTGCATATTTTGCACTAAGTGCAATGCCCTGTGAGAAATACTAACCCTAACCCTAGAATGTGAGTATGCCAAATAGAGTACTAGCTCTTGGCTTTCTATTGGTCCAATATTTAAGAGATTCAGATAAGATCTGATGAAATGGGAGCTATTTCAAAACCATGACTCATTTGGACAGTTTTTTGACTTTTTATCTGAGTTACATATATTGGATCCTAGAATATCATAACATGATTATATA
>JBBPMH010001025.1:0-12672 GCA_038090235.1 Pulveroboletus ravenelii
GCGACGACGAGCGTTTCGCGCGGGGTCGTCACGGGCATATCCTCTCCGAAGATCTCCTCTCCGAAGGTATCGTCGGGGATCAAACCGGCCGCAGTCCAATCCGAGGGCTGGACCCAGACTGCCGTTCCGTGAGAACCAAGGACCATATCACTACACCGTAGTGGGCCCCGGTGATGAGAGGAGAGGCTACAGATCAGATTGAACGGGAATAAAAAAGGCTCGCGGCCGATCGGAGGGATCTCGTGGGAAGTATGCAGGGTGTGATTGAAGTCGGTGTTCAACGCCATGAAGTGGAACTGTTCCGTGAGTCTCCATGGGTCGTCTCCCTTGGTGCGGACGAGCAACGATAACGGAGGCTGGGAGGTGCTAGCAGGGCAAGACGGCGCAGAGGGTCCCAATACCAACGACACACCGTCGACCCAACCAAACGATTTGCAGACGCGGGGCAGAACCATGTTAAGATCGTCGCCCGGTAACACCATGCGGGGCTCTTCGAAAACGCAGATAGAGCGAGCCCTCACGACAAAGATGCTCCCATGGGCAGAAACCACGTGCAATGGTTTGTCCTGTGCATGACTGAGTGCGTGATGATCAATACGGTGTGGATCAGTCGCATCACCTGCCACGTATCAGGACTCTTTAGCAATGCTTGTTCTTCTGTCTTCCAATTCAATAACACTGTTTCAGAATCATGGTCGCACAAGGCGATGAGATCCCCGTTCAGAGAGATTGGTTTTCTAGACGTGTCCAACGTCTTTCGGGGTTGGATTGCTATGCCACACGTGTCATCGCCAGAGATGGCGAGAATCTCAACGGTCATGCAACTAGACAGGGTTCAGTAGAGATGCCAAGCCTCGAGCATATTATACAAACCCGTCCCGGCGGACGGAAATGGCGATAGCCGCGTCCGCCTGGTCATCCACATTGACAGCGAGGCCATTAAACAATGCTTTCTTGGGACTCCAACTTGCAACCACCCGAAGGGAATCGCAATCCCTAATGCACACGGTCCACCAGATACTGAGGCAAGCCGTGACAATCCAGCACCGCCCTCGGTGGGAAAGGAATCTTATATCTTCTATCGTCCCGCCTTTGCTGGGGGAGGATACGACATTATAAAGCGTCGGCGTGGGGGACCTCCAGTTGAGACCAAGTGTGTAGGCGCGCAGTGTCTGTCGTTCGAGATCCTTGGCAGAGAACGACGTCAAGGGGCGCTTTGGGAACGGAATACCATTCCGAAGGATCCCGTTCGTACAGGCGGCCTTCCAAACGGCATGTTCAGTAGAAATGAGGTAGAGTCGTCGAGATACCTATTAAGCGGATGAGGATCCTGAATAACCCGATGCGATATGTTCATTCAATCCCACCTGTCGAAAGAGGATGATCTCCGGGATGGAGAGTACAGTAAAGATGTAGACGATGATGTCGTTATTCAGCTCATCCAGAGGGATCGGCATTTGTTACGCCGTAGTTTGACTTCTCCAGTAGCCCAGTAGTCGGATGTTGGCGGTAAAGGGATAAGCTATGTACTCCAGAAAAGGCAAGTGCAGGCCGTACCCGTACCATTCGGACCGCCGACACCGACAGGTCGAATGGCTTCAAAGGAACCAACAAGACACCAGCTCTCTTCTCGACTCCAGTACCAATCCCATGTACCTGCATTCTTGAAAAATTTACAGAACAGAATCAAGGGCATAGCATCTGAAGATGACGACGAAGAACCACAGTATTATGATGATGGATCAGGCAGACCTCCCATCCCTATCCGCCCGGCCATCCCAGAGCGCCCAAGTGATGATCCTGGAAGTGCTGATGAGGACAATGAGGACGAAAAACCACAGGTGGTCGTGTTGAAAGCTGGGAAACATCTCACAGAACGAGAAGCGGAGAACGAGAGACGGAAAGGTTTCGTCGTCGTGCTTCCTTTTCTCGTTGGCGTGCTCATGCATTCTTGAAACAGAGAAAGGGCTTCCTCCTCTTCCTGCGTATGACGACGAGTCGACAAAGCAAGATAATAAGAAGCAACCTTCGAAAGGTGCTGCCGGGTCGAAGCACCCTGCACCCAGTTTGTCTTTTTCATCTTCAAACGCCAAATCAAGCACAGGCTCTAACAAGCTTAAGCGGAGAATCATCACAGAGGGAGAGGACAGTGGTAACGATGGTGATAAAGTCAAAAAGGCCCCGAAAAAGAAATCAAAGCGAGGGGGAAAGAGTTTACTGTCGTTTGGGGAAGATGTTTGAAGCTCGAGGTGGCCGTTGGACAGCGCAATGTCAAGCATCCTCATTATCACCAGGTCGGTCGTGTTCTCTCACTCTTCCAAAATCACCGACAAGTCGACTAGGGATCTCAGATGACAAGGACCCTCGACGTTGGGGTGACAGTGCGTCTGCGTCTCGTTGATGGCTTCGTGCCCCGCTCGTGCGTGTTGTAGACACTCCTGTCCGTCAGTAATCCTTCCCTGGACACGTCGCGTGTCCAGGGTCATCACCGCTGTGGTCCATTCATTACCTATTACGTCCACTCATTACCAGCAGAATCATTGCTATCAAACAACCAGCACATTTCCCTGCCGTACTGACCCTTTCTCATGCACACCTGGTCGGTCCTTCATATTCCACTGCATACCTAGAACAGGTACATTAGATGATTGCACGGCGTCCTATCTCGTTCCGATGGGCAACCTGCCAGAGATACATTACTCACGAACTCGCGGAGATGGCAGTTGGCTATGCTCGATGTGACAGGCGTCGTGGTCGTCTCGACCCTGGGTCTTTTCATTTACAAGGTCAGTTATTCATAGCTAGCTGAATTTCGTGTTCAAAACTAATTGTAGAGGAAATGTGGCTAGGACCTCGGAACAGCTGAGTGTACACAATCCAACTCTCTGTATCTCGTCAGCTCGCATCGCGAAGCTTCGTCCTTACGGGCATTTCGTCGCTATATCTCCGTATCACTCTCCTGTCGTGATCATCCCCGTGCAATTTTACTGGTACATGTGTCCCCCTGCAGGGCGCTGATGCTGTGTTTGCGCTAGGATCAGGGTACAAGGTCATGCTACCCCTTTTTGATGTGTTGCCGTGCTAGCTCCACACGCGGAATTCGGCTCTCAATGCTTCGACATACATCATTTTGCACGTTGCACGGGCCTCATGCCAATGTGATGATCTACGACGCGAGCGACCGGAGGTTCGTGTGTCAAGCCCATAACTCACGCCTGGCTCATTTATCTGGGCCAGAGTGAGTCTAAGTAACGTCTACATGAGCATTCACCGAGGGGTGGAGGCTTGATCCATGAAATCCGCGATGGTCGCCGCCTCGGAGACGAAAAATGGGTGCGCGTGTGAAAGCGAAGAAATCGGAAGTAGTATCCGCCGGATGGAAGTCAGACTCTGAAGGGCTGGTGAACAGCAACCTTGTGTCTCATTCATTGCCCACTTTCTGTCACGAGGATGAATTAAACGACATGTCACAAGGCCCCTATAGTGCCAAAATTACGAAGAGAGCTACTCGTCCACCAACACAACAATTCCTCTCTGACCTACCTTTTAGAAAGCCTTCGACTGCAACCTCGGTCCCTCATTGCATTCTCCCTGTATTCAATTTCTGAATGCGAATGAAGCAGGTTCCTCTTGCTTAAAAACTGCCCAAATAAGTATTTCGGTAAGGAATTGACGGTGAGTCCGTTTATCGAGGCCCGGTCACTGACACGTTAACTAATACCGTCAAGTTTAGAGTTCTCGTGGGGAAGTGGTCGGAAAAATTGTGTGAACAAACGACTCACAGAAAAAAGGCTCGGTCGCTCGACCATACAGGTAGGCCATTTCACGTTTCGCAAACACATAGGCACATACAGGTAACCCGACTAACGATTGGACCGGGCAGCCCTTTCAGCGGGGCGGCATCGTCTCACCAACCAGACTATTCCAATAGCGGTCTCCTGCCAGTCGGACCTTTCCTTAGCGGGGCCATAGTGTTTTGTCTCGCAATTGAATGTCACATTGGCACCAGAGCTATTCGTGAATTGGACTTCGTCGTCCGAAGCAGCAGGCGCAATGACTTTCCGGTCGTTTCTGACCACCTCTGACACTTTGCGAACTGAACGAAAACACCCCAAAACGTTTCAATCATCGTGGGAGACCACGGGGGAGAGAGTCAACAAATCGCACTGGCCCCACCCATGATGGATCGCCTGCGAAGCGCTGCGTGGGCTTCAAGAATCATCTCGAACAAACTCACCTCCTTTGCACCCACATACTTCTCCTAGCAGGAACTATCCGAATATACCCTGGAGCGGATATCTATAGATGCCTGTCGAGCAACGATGGAAGAATGTAAACCAGCGACTCCAAGGACAACGCCGCGGGGTGTGTACTTGTCGCCTATCCTGCTAGGGGCTGCCATATGGTGGTATTTCTCCCACGCTCTCGCAGGGTCAGCAGAAACGTGGCGACTTAGCCGTTGTACGCACGGTAATTTCCGTGGGACTGATCTCCAGCCCGGACTCCGGAGCGTTCCATGACCTTGCTGCAAGCTCCAGTTACCAGCGACAGCACGAGGGACGTGCACTATTTCAAGGCGATGCAGGTCAGTTGTCTCGGCAGGAATAAAAGCCATGGAATTATTACCCGAGGCTGAACAACAGTCTCCTCTTATAGTGGATCCAACTGAGGCAACTCCGGACCGTCAGCACTATTGCAAAAAGCTACCTTATCATTGATCTCGTTGGTGTTTTTCTCCCATTGATGGGTCTTGCATCAGCTAATGCTACCTCGAAGGGCTATTTCTTTCTCCTTGTTATTCTCTGTAAAAGTGCTCCATATTGGCACGCGACGTGAAGGTCGCGTCTACTGTCACCGAAACCGTTTGATCAGGTAATAATAATCATATTATTTGATATACAGAAATCAGGCGCCCTGGGACAATAGTTCTGGCATCGAGTGTGACCCATGTTAAGTCTATTGGAGAGAACCATTAATAGGCCGCGCGGCTCGAACTGCCGGCAGTTGACAGAGTTTTCGATCGTCTGCAGCGTCTCCAGTTCTATCGCGGACACTGCGTCGATGCGAGCACCTTTGTGTTCCTTTTCATTAAAGTGAAACACAGTACAACAGAAAGTTCGATGGGTTTTTCACCGTCTTCTGCTCCACTGGTGATCAAGGCTCCTTGCCTCCATGAAAAACGTGAATGTATTCGACTCTCCGGAATGTTTGAGACCTGAGCTCATTAAGATTCTGTAAGTGAGGTTCAGTTGTTGTATCAGTGTCTCTGTCCCAGTGGCAGTGCTCTACCAAATTGTCACATCACCAAATCCAAATGTGCGCCTGCGCAGCTTTTCAAAAATATCGAATAACATATCACATTGTGCACCAACATCACACCCAAATTTGGCTTCGCTTTCGGTGCATCGTTTTCTCCCCAGATCTACTTCTTTCATTACCGCCATGGGGAACTCCGGAAATGCACAACGCCAAGCTAATATTTCGTCAAAACATTCGGCACGGAGCAGGGCGCTCACCTTCGCAGTTCCATACGACGGCAGCACGCACGACCCCTTTTTGCACGTGACAGGTAGAAATTGATGCATTGATTGCCATTTAATTAGTTTGGTGACCCAGTCGTCGTCTTCTTCAGCTACGGAGATCGTCGAATATATCGCTGCTGGTAGATGGACGGCGTCACAAGTTCTTGATGCATACATGGCTCGTGCGGTGCAGTCTCAAGCGAAAACAAATTGCATCACTGAAGGTCAGTCTGGAGCGAATATGTCTAGTTTTGGGTGCCGACTCCTCGTTTGTTTGCTTCGTCTGTCCTAGTCCTATTCGAAGATGCGAAGAAGCAGGCGGAAGAGCTTGACGAAGAGTTTTCCCGCACGGGCAAACTGCGAGGCCCTCTTCATGGCGTCCCAATGAGTTTTAAAGATCAATGTATGTGTCTTTATGGAGTTCGGTACATTCCCATACTCAATGTATGCACAGTCGAAGTCGTCGGTTATGACGCAACCATCGGCTTCACTCATTGGGCCAACAAACCGTCCACCAAGGATGCCTTTGTAAGTCAATCGTTGGTGCCGATGTTCTTGTGCTGCATCTATCCTCCCATAAGCTCGTCGCACAGTGCAGAAGAGCGGGAGCAGTCATTATAGTGAAAACCAATGTACCTCAAACGATGTTCGCGTTCGAGTGTTCCAATGCACTTTGGGGCCGAACCACCAACCCTTGGGGTGAAAAATATACGTGTGGAGGTAGTTCCGGCGGAGGTTTGCTTTTTGTGCTTTTAATGTGGCATGATAACGCAATTGACTGGCTGCATATATGCAGAAGCCGCCCTGTTAGCAATGGATGGATCCGCGCTCGGTATTGGCTCGGACATCGGAGGGAGTCTACGTATACCCGCCTCCTACTGTGGCATCTACTCCTTTAAACCTTCATCGGACCGGCTAAGCAGTGATGGCACAAAGGGTATGGGAGGTCCTACTTGATGTATGCAAGACATGACTGATACTTGGCTTTAACAAGGTTGCAATCCTGGGTACGAGGCGATTCGGGTGTCGTATGGGCCGATGGGACGGTACGTGTTTTCCTCTTGGATCCAATCAGCTTTCCTCACCAAGACGGTAGGTCAGTCAAAGATTGCGAACTGTTCTGTCGTACTCTGTTCGGCGAACAAGATAGCGCCCACCAAAATATTCCCCTACCTTTCCGTCCCGTCGAACCGCCCAGTAAACTCAAATTCGGATACTACACCTCAGGCATGTTACTCCCCACTTTCACCACACCTAGAAATTTACGGTCTTACGTGCAAAAGACGTAATGCTGCACTCTTCCCCCGCCAACGTCCGGGCTATCCAAGAGACAATTGACGCTCTGAGGTCACAGGGGCATGAATGTGTCGAATTCTTACCTTCATTGAGTACGTTCATACTTGGTATTCTGAGGATTACTCACGATCTCGGCTGAGTAGGCAAAGAGGCGATGAGCATTTTTGTCGCACTTACCACTGCTGATGGCTACCGGAGAATGCTTTCAACAGTCGAGTCTGACCCCAAGGTATGAGCGGCTTATCTAAAATACTACGCCTTTTTAACAGTATTGCACAGGAGTCAAGCTTGTTCCTGTCGACTCTGGGTCCAAAACTTCCAGGTCAGTATGATAGTCGGTGACCGGGGGCCGCGTCACTCACTCTACACCTACCTTCGAAGCGATTGTGCGCAACATTGTTGCTTGGGTGGCCGATACATTCCAGGGAGATGAGGTTTTCCGTGATCTCTTTTTACTTGCGCGTTCAAAATCCGTGTCCGAATTCGTGGAATTCACTGATCGGCGAAACAAGATCATCAAGGCTTGGTATAAAGAGGTTGAATATCTGTGTTGTCTTGCGAGCCTATCTTGATGATTCTCTCCGAATAGGTGTGGGATAGGTACAGTTTCGATGCCATCATCGCGCCGGTCCAGTCACTACCCACGATCCCCCATGGGTAAGGATCGTCGTGCAGTTGGCTTGGGTTGAACGCTTAAGATTCCCCATTTATTAGCGGCTGTGCGATGCTTTCTCCCCTCGCAGCGTGTACTGTTCTCTACAATGTCATCGACTCACCTGTGGGAATCGTCCCTGTGACGCGCGTCAATGCCAAAGAGGACACGCTCCCGGCCGACTTTGTCCCGGGTGCGATGGGCACCTCTTCGATTCTCGAGAAACGGATGTACACCGACCGGACGCCGGTTTATGATCCCGTGGCGATGGCGGGTATCCCCGTTGGCGTGCAGATTGTGGGCAAAAAATGGGAGGACGAGAAGGTGTTGGCGATGATGAAGATCGTGGACGAAGCGCTCGGGACAGCGCGGGGCTTTGGTCCTGGAAGCTGGAAGGAGTAGCAGCGTGAGGACGATCGGAGGTGGGTCGATGGGGCGGGACCTTTTGTTATTTTCATTTCCGATCCTTCTCTGGTCCCCGGATCGGGGACCACCATCGAGGATTAGGTATGTAGCCCTCTCATCGTATGGTAGCAGTCTAGGACCGTGTTTTTTGGTCAACTGTGATCCGTGCCACCAGAAACGAGGAACCGGTTGTTAAAGTGCAAGCATACAATTTTTGAGAATAATAATCCACACGACCGGAGTTGCCATCAAGTATGCAATGTGAGTATCGGCCCAGGATATAAACCCAGGGGGGAAACACCGGCTCGAGATTACTTGTACGCCGAGGATAAAAGTGACGGAAAAAGAAAGCATTTGACAGACACGATGGAAACAATTTAGTGTGAAGGAATGATGAATTGAGATACAAGAACGTGTGCGAAGTTCGAGAGCACAATCCAGAGACGACGGTTGAGAAGAAGAAGAAAAAGATTTACAATTAATTGCGATGAGATGAATTGCGAGCAGGATAAAACAGAACGATAGCAGAGCACAAGACGATAGAGCAGACAAATCATGTACGTCAAATGGTCCATGAAAAATGTTGGTGTGCCAGCACCACCGACCAAGGAGTCATCCAACAAAAGAGTGATGATGCGTCAGTTCCTGCGGATCATAAATAACACAAGTTCAGATACGTGGGGTTAAAATGCGGCAAGTGAGATGCCCGCACCAGGTCACCTCGATTGTTGATCATCCTTATGTCTAACACTTGGATCGGGCACTATTCTGTGTCAGCGACGAGCGATGGGAGGAAGAATCTGAAGACGAATGCGCAGAGTCTTCTTGGGATTCGGGATATGTCTTCACACGCCGAGCGGCCGGTAAGCCCCCTGCATCCACATACTCGATGCCGACTCGTGGCGGAGGCTGAAAGATATGGGCAGTTGCGTCACCCGAAGCCGCATGCTGTGGTTGCGGATGGGCGACGATTGATGTGAACGGCACCATTGTCACAGGCGAGGATGACATGACGGCAAACGAAGATGAGGCAATCGGTATCGGTCGGGTCTGAGGATAGGGAGTAAAAGAACTCTGGCCAAACGACGGTTGACCGAATCGAACAGGAGGTTGTCCAGGCGCACTTCCATCCTGTCCCGCGGCCACGGGAAGCGGACCCTGTTGGTATCGAGGGGAATGTGAAAAATACGGACTCCCTCCACCGGTTCGTCGAGTTGCAGAACGAGTATGTCCTTCTCCAACCACATGCCCTTCATCCCGTAGCTCGGGGTCAATATTGACATCTTCGACGGGCGAGACAGAAGATAGGCCGAGTCCGGCATGTTGAGAAGGGTCTGAATGACTCTGGAGGTCCTCGTCTATCTCGGATGCCTCGTCTTCTTCCTCCGAGACCATCAACTTGTTCTTGGGTCGGCGTTTCCTAGTACGTTTGTAACCCTCCCCTTGAGACATGTCCAATTGCCAGTAGTTTCCTTTCCCAGGTTCCGTAATTGGGCGCGGAACGCGTTGGAAGACTTTGTTCAACGATAAGTTGTGACGGATGGAATTCTGTTTCGTGCCCCAAAGTTAACTCTCAATTGAGCAGAAAGGCATCGCCGAGCACATAAAGCACACCTTCCACGCTTTTTCATTCTTGTGTTCCCGAAACCATTGAAATCGTTTTTCGAGTTCCATGTATATTTCCTGTAATGTCAGTTGTTTCTTGGGGCTACCGTATATAGCCAGCTTGACAAGCATGGGTAAAGGAGTTGATGGTTTCTCCCCTGGTGGAGGGTCAGGCAATGAGTAGAGACTGACAGGTGCGTGGGCTGAGAGCCCAAGCTGTTGACGTAAATAAGGACCAGCATCCCCGAAAGCGGGTTGAGTGTTGTCGGGGGTGAGCGACAGAGAGAATGTGGAAAGACCCGGGGGCTGATTGGTGGTAAAAACAGAGGAAGATGCAGAAGTTGCTTGGGAAGACGTTGCAAGGTAGTTCGGTACCTGAGGTGGTACGATGGCCCCGTCGAATATCTCGGGTGAGAGCAAACCATCCAGGGAATAGCCTTGAGGGGGATAAAAGGATCCATCGGGATTCGATGGTTGGTGCCCCAATGCGGGACGATGGTATCCGTGGTAGGCAGGATAGTGGTGCGAATAGGTGGTTGGACGAGGTGGTAGAGAAAGCTGCGTATGCGGAGGGCCTACTAGATAGTCATGTGGAAGTCGCTGACTAGAAGCGGAAGAAGAGGAATTGCTCCAATGGCTTCCAAGGCTGTGGTGTGAATCCGAGGGACTGATACCGCCCTCGTAGAGGTATTGCTGGAGATGGGAACGAGTTGAAATAAAACAAGACAAAATAATCAAAGGCTTACATGTTGGATGTCATGATGATTTAGAGAGGGATAAACATTGCCAACCGCCGGATCCAATGCGGAGAAGGGCTGTAGCTCCGCCTGGGTAGCCCTCGGTGGCACATAGGGCGCGTCATCAAATTGGTCTGGGCTGTAGAAGTTATGGTCAGGGATGGTGCCTTGGTGAGAATTCGGAGTGCTGAGTGAGGCGGCGTTCGAGATCGCTGAGTGTTGTTCGCCGCTTCTGCCGGGAGTGGAGGCGCCGGGATGGACGGCGATACCGGCGTTGCCGTCCGAAGGCTTATGTGGATACGGGTTGTTGTGGGCAATTTCGGGATGTGGTGTGAGAGAAATCAGCGAGGTAGAAACGGCAGATCTCCCCTGTGTGGGCGAGCCACCACCGGGCATGATAACTTTGCGGGTTCATCGTTTGAAAAATAATTAATGGACCCACAAAACCAAATACGTGGACAACACGGATTGAACAACCCCGAATACGCGATGGCGTCCCATTTGGTCCCGAGATAGCAAGTGGCAGCGATAAGATAAAACAAGATGATGTAAGCAAAATGGAATCGGAAACCTCCGAGGAGTCACCGTACCAGAATAATAGTGATGGGGCAGTGGTGCAAAGGAAGAGACAATGCAGTCGAGGAGAAACATGCAAGCACACAGAGCGGACCGTTGAGGGCCCACTACTGCCTTTCCTTGGCGGGTGGGTCCGCCTTTTAAGCCTGTCCGACACCTGTGACATGCGGCTGCGTGTCACTCCTCAAAGTTACCCAGGAAGGCTAAAAGTGTGGGAACGCTCGATAGATGGACTGCCTCGATTGCCTCTGAACACGGACCCTCGTGAGAAAGCGTATGTCAGCTCCCTCTGGCTCTCGCCCATACCCGTGGGGACTTGCAAAAAATGCCAGTCTGGGTAACTTTAGGTGGCGATGTTGTTGGTGGGACCTCCCTTACCCAATGAAGTAATCTGGCGGGATTGCGTCGGGCGCGTTTTTACAATTACTCGTTATGGAGCGTCGGCAGTTTCCTTTCTTGGTCGGCCCGCCACGGCACTGTTCGTCAACACGACAACAAGCAGCTGAGAATCGCTGTTGCAAAAATAAAGCATTCAAACCGGGCATTTGCCGACCTGCCAGACAAGTTCTCCAATAACAAGAAGGACTAGCTTGAGCCTGTCCTTACGACCTGGTCCGTATGAGCCGAGAAAACAGCCTAGTGAGTACTTTTCCTGTCCTCCCCTGCTGTGAGTTCGAGGTATGAGCATTACACGGAGGTCTCCTTGATTGCGACCCGTGACCTGGGATTCTTTCGTCATTATACGCGCTTTATATATATCCCTTTTCTCTATGGATAGGCGCTCATGGCGTGGTGCCATCTCACTACATGTTGGGTATACGGCGTCGGTCCGTTTGGTGGTGCAGGACCTTTCTTTGTCCTGCTTTATTACCTGACATTCATGACAGAGGTGAGTAGCCTCTACTTCTACATAATGCATTTACTGTAGTTATATTATGGCTGTTGGCACGGAAGAGGTCCGGCGGGGGCCGGGACAAGAGATAGATAGAACGGCTTTGTTTTACGCTCTGTCGTGATTCACCGCCACATGATTGTGTCTATATCCATGTTCGCGAATTCCGGGGACAAGCCCTCTTTTCTCCATCGCTGATACCATCATGGCCAGCCTACCCTCCGCAACAGTGTGGGGATCACCTACCTCCACCAAAAGCGCACTTTTGATCCATGGATTAACATCATCGGGACACACGTGGCATCATGTGGCATCCTCCCTAGCTGCTCAAGGTATGGGCTCCAATGCTCGTCGCTCGGTCACGGAGTTTGAAGGCGTCCGACAGGATACTTTGTTGTTGCTCCCAACCTCCCTGGACATGGAGGCAGAGGGTCAACCGACTACCATTTCGATTCCATCGCGAAAGACCTCCGTCCACATCTCGAAGCAAGGAACTTTTCCCTCGTCATCGGTCATTCCGTGGGTGCATGCGCGGTCTTCAGTCTCTTTCAATATCTTTCGCCGTCACACCCGATAGCGATCCTCCTCATCGATCCTCCTATGCAACAATCGTCGGAGAAGCTCGATTGGTTGAAGGGCAGCTTTACTGATACTTGCATCAACATCAAATCAGCAGAAGCTTACAGGGCTGAAAATCCCCTATGGACGCATAAATGTGGTGTCTTTAGGGAACTCGGAACACGTATGTGTTCTATTGGAGCCATACACGGCATCTTCAATGTGAGCAGCCCCCAATGCTGTCCCATTGATATGTGCTGATCCGTATTGACCCATTCCCGACAGCAAAACCGACCATGGGACTTTTTCCATTACCTCAATGCCGTACCAGACAAGTGGAAGATGACTGCCTTGCTCGCAGATCCTGCAGTCGACAAGCTTTGTGGAGTTGAAGATTTTCTTCCCTACCCCCACATCCGATCTGCTGTG
>JBBPMH010001026.1:0-12642 GCA_038090235.1 Pulveroboletus ravenelii
ACATACAAGTGGGCAGTATCCTGATCGTTGCATCTGGATGGTGCCTTACGCACCTGAACAAACTCACAATGGGCGGTATGTCATTGTACAGGCAGTTTTAGCAGCCATAGCGACACGAAAAGCTTTGTCTGGGACTTGCTTCGTAGACTGGCTGGGTCCACGCACGCACGTGCATATACTGCTGGGCGAGAAGGGACACCATCCGACCAACCTTGAAGCTTGACCAATGGGTAGCCACATTCATAGTTCGACCCTCACTATGGCTCTACGCATTCCATGAAGTGCTATCACCACAGATGCAGAGCCAGTAGCGCCAAAGGAATCAGCCCTTTAGTATCACGACGTAGGAGTGGTAAGCCAAAAGCCGGGAAGTCGAAGCTCCATGGTGACCACGTGGAACTTCGTGGCAGATTGCAAACATGGTACATTTTGTCCTCGCTTGTTGAGGACCTTGCTCGTCCGCAATCGCGTCGAGGCATAATCTGAGCCCGGGGCCTGGGGTGTGGTCTGCTGAAAAGAGTCTGAAGGCGCTCCGTTGGCTGGGGACGTAACTGTGGACGAGCATAACTGAACGTATGAAAAAGCAATGACCACCGCAGGGATCGAACCTGCAGTCTCCTGATTCGTAGTCAGACGCGATGCCATTTCGCCAGGCGGCCGTCGCTGGGTCACGGCATTCAAGGCGGACCTAAGAGACAAGTTACCGAACCAGACTGAATCCACATGAAAGGTCGCTCTTGGCTGGGGAGACCGATCTTCTCTCGCTGCATTCTGCACCACTGTTTCGTTTCAGTCTGATGCACGTTCGCCTCCCCTCTCATTCTCTCCTTCAACGTGTTTGCTTTCTTCCTTTCTGCCACGTCGTCACCTTGTGTCGGGAATAAGCTCTAATTGCCTCCATTTCTACAGCCCATTACAGGGATCTTCCTTACTGTTTCATTCATTCCGATGTTGGCTGGTTCAATTACCCCACGCCCGCGCCCCCCCGCCAGGTCACGACGTGCCTCTTCCCAAGCCAAATCATCTCCACCACCTCCGTACCATCCGTCACTGCCCGATGACCCACCCACGCTGAGTGAGCATGGAAAGCTCTCTGACGAATCCCTGCGGGGTGCCCGGACCCACTTTCCCTTCTCCACACAATCAGAACAGTGGAATGATCGATCGAGAGAAGAACTCTCTGATCTCCTCCACAAAGCCGACGAAATTATCAAAGACCGGGAACTCGGTGGGTTAACCCCGACCTCCGCTGCCACTGCCGCGAACCCTCTGACCCGTAACCTATACAGAACTCAACATGACGAGTGCGGTCTGTAAGAGCCTGTACGAGAACAACCTAGAGTTGAAGAGTAGACATCAGGCACTGTTGGCTCGTTTACCACCTTCTCCCGTGTCGTCTTCGCCGGAGGGCTCTTCTGTCCCCTCGCCGATGTCGTCCGACTCCCAGCTACCCCAGTCACCGCACTATTATTGTGCAGACGATTCGCGTGCTTCCTCGAGGGCCGGCGGGCACGTCGCCCGTCCTCGTCCACATTATCGTCGGGTCTCTGTCTCACCTGCAGATTTGGCACTCTTGTCAAATCAGAATGCGGAGTTGCTTGCTAAACTCGAAAAGCTTGAAGCTGAATCCAACCAAGCAGACCAGGCAGGTCGCAGGAAACTCCGGAATTTGGAGAGAGAGATTCAGGGACTTCGAGACGAACTTGAGAAGACGCGTGCAAGGAGCGATGAGCTTGAGCAGAAGGCCAGGGTCGTCAGCGGGAACGCAACCTTGAGAGACGAGGAGGCAGAGAGAAGGAGACGAGAGAGGGAGGAGAGATTACGTGCATTGCGAGGCAAGACGGGCAACGGAGATCAAGAAAGTGAAATAAGGGACTTTGCTCCGGGCGGTGCTCTTTCCGTGCAGCACGGTTCCAAAATTAAAATTCCACCCAGACGCAGGCACATCTCAGAAGGTGTCGTTCGGCCAACCGACGTCGACAAGGATACCGTTGACGAACGACCGAGAACGGTGACTCTGCCGGCCGGGCTCTCGCGATCCGCCTCCCTATCGTACCACCCCCGATTCCCTGGGTCCGCCCAGTCGCCAGTGACTCTGACTCACGAGTATGCTCTCGTATCTCAGCTCCTGCTTAAGATACAAGAACTGGAGGAGACTAATGGACAGATCACGGAGCAGCAAACACGGACAGTTGCTCAATTGCAGACAGTACAGAAAGATGCAACGAGCCTTCGTCTTGCTTACGAGAGCCTAGGGGATGGGGAAGGCGTTGAATGGATTGCCGAGACAAGCGAAGGGAATCCAGGCGCTCAAGGTGACGAAGCAAACGAGACTATTCGCTTCGCCAGTTTGCGTCGTACTCTTTCAGCCGAAGCTGCCAGCGACTTTGAAGGCGGCATTGATGCAGATATGCGAAGCAGCTTGAAACACCCTGTCATCCTAGATCATGCTCCCGTCGTCACGCACCCCAAGGTGCGACGTTCAGTCGTCGGTCTTTTTGATCCACCTCGAGGGGAAGTCGTATCTCCAAGTTCGCCCATCTCCGAAACTGCGGCATCAGTGTTTGATATGATGATTCCTGGCTTGCCTCCAGTGCCATTCGTTCCTCAACCAAGTAACACGTCTACTACAACTCCCATGACCCGCTCCCCGTCGCCGATTCTGCCTGCAAGCTTGGCGAGGACTACGTCCCCTCCCACTGACGATACCCTTCGCCACCCCACGCTTGACAGTGAGCTTGGGGCTGCGTTCGATGGAAACTGGTACGGAAGTGTAGGACAAAGCGGCAGTACTGACAATTATCACTTCCGAACTTCGAGCATTGTCGGTCTGACATCGATCATTCCCGGTGCTGAGGTCGCCACCAGCGCTGTATCTAACGCAGCTCTTTACATACGGCCGGGATCAGGGCGCCCTTCTGATGTACTTATATCAGCCACATCTCGCTCCCGGAGAGATACCACATTTCAGCCAGGATCGTGGCAGGAGGGTCAGCACTGTAGCGCCTTAAGCCGGCCGGACTCCCAGTCACCCTTGCCCACTGAGAGGCACCGCCGAAAGTCACAGACGATACGGATGCGGGCTGCTCATTGGAACGAAGGACGGTTCGGCGGGACACTAATTCTCGCGGACAAATGTAATAGCCCCGACATGGGTCGACCATCGACGCCCGTCCCTGAACGACTCGTCAATGCTTTCGAAGCGATCGTGGACACAATCAATCGGAACAAGGCCGAGATCGCATTGTCTTTGGATTTACAGGATGACAAGGGATGTTCCACGGAGAGTTCTGCGGCGGGGACGCGATCGCGCAGCGCAGCGCCGCTGGCACCGAGGCAGCGGGGTATTGTGGCTTTTGTGCTGGAAATATGGCTGTGGTTACAGTTTGCGATCATCGTCGTTGTCTTTGTATGGGCAATGGCAAAGCGGGGTCCGAAGAGCGTGCTAGAAGAGGCGGGGCGGAGGAAGACGGGTTCGTCGAGAGGGTAAGTCCAGAATTACTTAAGTTGATGGGTTAATGTCGGTGTGGATCTACACTTTCTCTTGTATGCTCTTTCGACGCTCTCTTTTTTTCTCCTTTTTGGATGGAGACACCTTAGAGCATATTAATGTTGTATGTCATACTGACCTAACTACATTGTTCACGGGAGGAGTCACGTACTGAAAGGGTCTGAACTCATCCGTTCACAACATGTCTTCCTCCTCGTCGGGGTCATCCTCAGAATCTAACAGCTCCGCTGTGCCAACAAGAAAGAGAAGGCAAGTCGAGGTTGAATCATCAGGGAGCTCCGAAGGCCGTAGCTCCCCGGATGCGAGTAGCGCTGACGAGCGGGACTCGGACGCTCCGCAGCCTCCACCAACGGAGAGCACGGTCCTCTCGCACGCGGAACGGAGACGACAGAAGAAGAGGCAGAAACGAGACCAACTCGCAGCTGCGTCTCCGCGAAAAAAGCGCAAGCTCGACGACGACACGGGTGCTTTGCCTCCATCCAACGTCCAGTCCAACATCCATGTCAAAGTCGTAGCCAAGACCAAGACCAAGACCGTAACGGACGACCCCGGACGGCAAAAACGTCAAAACTCGGTGTGGGTCGGGAACCTGTCCTTTCAGACGACTCAAGATGCCCTCCGGGGGTTCTTTGGCGGCGTTGAGACGATCACGCGTATTCATATGCCGATGCGACGGGGAAAGCAGACGCAAGGCGAGAACATGGGGTGCGTCCTCTCACCGCTCTTTCCCGCTTTTGCCCCCCTCCCACCCTTTATGCGTTCTTTTCTTGCACGCTTTTGCTACACTTGCTGGGCGATGGGGTCACCACATGGGTGTATATTGTGTAGATGGCATTGTATGACTGTACACACACTAGGTTCGCATACGTTGATTTCGAAACGCCCGAAGCAAAAGTGATCGCGATCACGCTCTCCGAGGGTCAGCTCGATGGCCGAAACCTGCTCATCAAAGACGGTGCGTCCCCCTCCCCCTCTCCCTCCACGAGTATCATACGACCAATGCTCAATAACAGGGAACGACTTTACTGGACGACCCACCAAGGCGACAACGGAGCCTTCTGAAGGGGCCGGTGAAGGAGAGGGCAAGAAAGCGGTCGCAAACGCCACGATGGTAGCTGGAAAGAGTCTGTCCAAGACGGCGCAAAAGATATTACGTGTGCAGAAACAACCGCCGGCGCCAACGCTGTTTCTGGGTAATCTCGGGTTCGAGACAACGGAGGAGTCGATCCGGGAACTGTTTGGGGCTCACCGACATTGGGGGCGTGGGGATAAGGGGAAGGGGGTCGATGTCAAGGCAGGGGAGCGGGACCAAGGCGCGGGTGAAAATGAAGGCGGAGCAGCAAAATCAGGGGACGTGTGGATACGAAAGATCCGTATGGGCACGTTCGAAGACAGCGGTGCGTGTAAAGGGTCAGTATCCGATCTTGTGTTTCAATTTTTTTTTTCCCTCTTCCGTCACGAATCCTCACTGACAACGAACGACTATTGCTCGGTTTCTTCTCCACCTTTTTTTTTGCGACACGCATAACGATCAGGTTCGCGTTCGTCGACTTTACGAGCATCCAGCACGCTACCGAGGCGCTCGTCAACCCTCGAAATCATCGCTTGAACGGACGGGACCTCCTGGTCGAGTATGCCTCTCCCGACGCCGTCCGAAGGGGTGGCTTCCGAGGGGGTGGCGATGGCAGTGGTCCTCGAAACCCGAAGGAAGACCGCAATCGGGAAAGCAGGGCTCCGCAAAAAAAGCACTCTGCAAATGCGCCACACACCCAGCAATACCGACCTCGGCATACTGAACAAGCGGATGGTGCGGGGGGCACGGATGCTATGGAGATGCCGGCGGAAACGACGCCGATGACGCGTCGTTCAGGGCGGCCTGATCGTGCTAGTCATGACCGGGTGCGTGAACGACGAGACAAGCCAGGCGCTGCTCTCGCGCACGCTCAGCGCCAGTCTGCGGCCATCTTACCAGGTCAAGGTCAAAAGACCGTGTTTTAGGATCGGCAGGACAGCGAGAAGGAACTCCCAAAAGGTATAGAGATGGTTGGCAGGTGGAGGTGTATCCCCCTGTATCGTACATACACATGTATACGGTACTCGTACGCACATCTGTATCCACTCGCGCCCAGAAGTGGTGACCTTTTTTCGCTTTCCAGCTCTTTCGCGACAGGTCAAGGTTCTTCTTCCTCTTCCTCGTCCCCGTCCCCATCTCCGTCATCATCGTCCTCGTCGTCATCAACCATGCCAACCTCAAACTCACTGCAGATATCCCATCTGGAGCCTGGTGCGGCAGCTGAGACGTACTTGACGAAGTGCAGCACACCCTCGTCTCGCAAGACAAGGAGTAAGTAGTTAAAGTGTGGTTGCCACGTCAAGAGGGTACCATCCTCGTCCTCGTCCTCGTCCTCTTCGTCTCCGTCCATGTCGTCATCGACAATGTCCGAAGCAGACGCCCTGCTCGACGTTGGTCGTTCCCTCGCCTGGGATTTTTTACTTGACCCAGAGCGATAGACAGCGGGGTCGTCTTCCTCGTCATGTGGGGCCATGTAACACTAATGACGAAAAGGAAACATGAGATGACTATATCTTACAGGGGCCAAAAAGAAAAAGGAACAGCAGACATACCTCCCAGCCTCCCCAGCCTCCGGCCTGCCATCCCATAGGCCGGTCCTCGTCCTCGTTCGCGCTTGCTTTCGCCTTTGCCTTGCCATGACGGGACCCGTTCTCGGAATCGGTCTTTTTTGGTCGCACTTGCGGGGTAAGTCCAAGCACCATGTCAAGTCGCGACTCGCCCTCGTCGCTCGTGGCGAGTGTGTAATCCAACCCGGGCCTGAACCGCCTCGCTTCGATCGCACAGCTGAGCGGAATCAACCTGGTCACGACGGTCAACCAAGCGCGGAATGCCGCGCTCGGGAAAAGCGCGTCTTGAAGCTCGCGCAGAACGCGTTCTGCTTTCGTGCGTGCCGTTGTGGGCGATGACGACGGCGGCGGCGATGCGTTCACGTCGTGCTCTTCTGCAAGTATGCAATAGCGCCATTTGTGAGGGGGTCCTTTGACGGACCATGCCGACGCTGCTGAGGATGGAGGCACTCCGAGTCCATGGTTCGGTATCTTGCCCCCGCGCGACGGTTCGTCCAACCCATCGGTCACATCTGCTTCGCTTAGCCCTTCTTCCAGGATAGCCGCGAGCTCGTCCACAAGGAAGCTCTGCAGTTGCAAGTTGGACTCGTTGACAAACTTGGCCATGATGGTTTTCATCGTGCGGAGTTGCAAGTACGCTGGATTGAGGTATTTTGCTAGGAACAACGCGTAGGAGGCCGAGAGAGGGATATCTGGGTGAGGCGGTTCGGTATCGTCGCTGGTATCATCGTATTGCGTGAACATGCCAGCACACGTGCTCGCGTTGGAACTTGACGTCTGTAAAAAAAAAAAAAGGGTCCACGCGTACACATGGGATCATCCCGAGGGGGAATGGGAGAGACGTACGAGTTGCTCACGTGAACTTGCGCCTTCTTGCGGAGTGACTGTCTCCTCGGCGACGTATCCGTCCTCGCCAGGCTGCGCAGCGTGGAACCAACCACTGATGCTCAGCCGTGTGTACCCCTCTTCGTTCACGACGACCTCCTCGACCGAATGAAAACTCTTCCCGGGCTGTACTTCAAAGAAGACGAATTGGTTCCAGCTAGGTGGGATCGCCTTGGCAGGTGCGACTTTGGGCTCGGGGACGTCCCCACCCTCTCGGACGGGATAGAGCTCGAGTGCACCGCCGTGCTCGGTGTGCCATGGCTTGTCGCATGGGAGGGGCATGTAAAGGATATATGACACCCTGCGCGTGCCAATCACGTCGTCGTGGTTGAGGAGGTGACAGCCACGGGTGTATGAATTGACGGACATGTCTTGCGTCGTGCCCGAGAGCGGACCACAGCCTGTGACGGCACGAAGGAAGGCGCGGAAGTGAGAGGAGTAGAGGGCATCACGGAGGGCAAGGAGGCTTGGGAAGAGCGCACGTTGGTCGTCGGAAAGGTAGGAGAGGGAAGCGAGGTCGCCCGTTTGGTTCACCTAGCGAGCGAACGGGTGGGTAGGTTCGCCTGATCGCAATCGCAACGCCGTACCTTGTAAATGTCCGTCTCCTTCTCCGTAAAGCTGAGGTGTTCGAGACACTCGTCCTTGACGCTTCGCAAAAGGTCGTCGCGGAAGAGCGTGTCGACGACTGCGTGCTTGAACGGCGTACTGTTTACGTAGTCGGTCCGTAGTCGCTCGATGCTGGACGGATCGAAGAGACGGGTGGAAAAACGCGCGATGACGTCCGAGTCCGAGTCTGCGTTGATGTCGGTGTCGCCCGGGAGTGGGGTGTGGCTTATCTTGGGCCGTTTGTGGAGAGTTTCGTCGCCGACGGCAGGCGATGATGAGCGTGGGCGGACCTGCGCCATCCTTTTTTCCTTTTACCTCTCTGGCTCGGTGGGTGGAAGCAATGAGAGTGCCAGCGCAACAGACCCTCAAAGGCGAGTCAGACAACTGCCACTCGTTGCTCGCTGCACCCAACGCTGGCTCATGTGAGGATCTGATTGCACAAAAAATACACGCACTACTCTTGTTGCTGGGGCGTACTACTTTTGGTTTGTCACTCATGCACTATACTCTATATACCCTTGATACTAGCAACAAACTGACACAATGAGCACTTACACTTGTTTAATTTTGGAATATCTCCTAATGTAGCAATAGTTACTTAAGCAATGTATGTATATTTGGAAAGCCCTTGCTTGCGTGGGTGCGATCTTGGAGAGCATGTCGACGGCGACAAGGCCAGTGAGGCTGAATGAAGTCGTTTGGGGTATGTGTGTAAGGGTCAAGATGGGATGTATCGTGTATGTCTTTGCATTCAGCTGGGTGATTAGCGTTTTTTCTGGCTTTCTGTGACGCCCGATCATCGTACGCACACCCGCTCGTAGGTATAATCATGCGGAGGTGGGTCGCTGCATCATTATGGAGTAATATTTCAGCTAGATTACAGTGCATGAAAAAATGGTAGAAATTAGGCTTTCTTGTTCACCTTTTCATGCAAGAGTCTTGGAATATTAAAATAGTAGCACAACAGCGAGTAAAGCAAGGAGATGCAGTATGCATAGAGAACTATGCACCAAGATGTATGTATAAGATCTGTTGATCAAGTGATACCTTCACCTTCCTCATTGTCTTGTGCAACGCGAATGCTGCGCGGGTATAATCTAGCTGACCAGACTCATCCACCATGTTGTCATAAAACATCGACGTGATCTCGGGTGCCTCGCGATCGTCCACTGCCCACATCGTCCCGATCACAGAACGGAACCCAACGAACTGCATCGCCGATGCAAGGTGGATCACTTCATCCGGACTCTCCTCGTCCCCGACAGTGGTATGACAGGCCGAGAGGTATGCAAACTCGGGATTTTCTAGATTGCACTGAACAATTTGTTGAATAGTGAAGTGTCCGTCGTGAAGAGCGAAGGCAGACTCGAACGGTTGCCTGGGGTTCGGAAGACCATGACACGCAAAGTGCACCCATTCGTTCTTTCCAAGTTCTTCGGTGATCCGGGCAACGCAAGATTCTGGACCCTCGACACGTGTGAACCTGGCGAGACCATAGACTCGTTGACAAACATTGGTCAGCTCGGTGCTGACAGAAATAAGCTCGTTCTCGCTAACGGCCGTCGCTTGACCTATAGCAGCGAAGCATTTTCTTCTGGTTACAGAACGCGGGGGATTGCGTCCTCTAGCGTGAATGAGGGCAGTAAGGGTAGGGGTATAGGAAGAAATGTAGAGATCGGTGAGACTTTGTTGGCCTTTCCTGTATGGAGCGGCAGCGTGGAGTGGAAGATGCGAAAAGTCGGCAGTGGGGCACCACCAAATTTGTGATTGGACTGGATGTATTTCTTGCAGGAATGCTGCTACGGGAGAAATGATCTCGTCCCAGAGTCTCCGTAAAGTGAGCCGGAGATCTCTTGTCACGTCCATCCGCTTTGCACTCACAGCTAGGGTATGGAATTTTGACGACAGTTCTCGAACACCTTCTTTTGTGATTGACAGTGGAATGTGAACCGGATCTCGGTCGATTAAGACAACGAGAGCATCACAGCCATATTTGCTCGCATTCATAATGATGACAGGTCCTTCGCGGGCTGCCTGCCGGAGATCAGAAAATAGCGAAGGGAGAAGGAAGCGTGATAGACCAGGCAACTTCCGGATGCTGATCACAACTTTTTCCAACTCGATGTTGAGATTGCATACCCTACCATGCTGGTCTGCACCAGGTGAACTGATGGCACTGCGAATGAGCGAAGTGAGCCGTGTGAAGTCGCTTGCTAGCGTCCTTCCCATTGGGCCAGACGCAACGACATCGTCGAGTGGGGAACGAAGACGAGTGAGTTGGCTCCAAAATACACCCCTCCCTTGTTCTAGAAGTTCGACTGCTTGAGCAGGAGACTGGTTGCGAAGGCAGGCTGAGAATGCGTCCACTGAGAGTGACGATGCGAGGGTCTTGAAGATGGCAAGGTGCTGAGGCAAGGATGGGAGAGTGGCGAGGTGATGAGCAAGTAATCGAAGGGATGTTTCATATGCTAGAAGTGTGGTGGGATGATGGAAATCCTCGGCCACACGGACCCATGATTTGGCAGCGAATATATCACGAGGAGATGCTGTTTGTAGTACATATGCCAGGTTAGTATAGAGGTGGAATATCTCCTTCTTGTCGTCTAACTGACTCGACTGTGTAAACCGAATACGGAGGGAACCTGCAAGGTTGTTCGAAGTCATTGACCGATGTGGGTGGCCCACTGAAAGAAGTCCCAGTGCTTCTCGACCGAGGACAATCGCCTCATTGAGATCCTCTATTGCACCGACTGTGTCGTACCGGGTGGAGAGGTGACTTGCAAGGTTGTTCAACGATATTGACCGGGCTGGGTGGCCCACTGGACGAAGTGCCAGTGCTTCTCGATCGAGGACAATCGCCTCATCGAGATCCTCCATTGCACCGAGCGCGTCGTACCGAGTGGAAAGGTGAACTGCAAGGTTGCTCAACGATGTTGACCGGGTTGGGTGGCCCACTGGACGAAGTGCCAGTGCTTCTCGAACGAGGACAATCGCCTCATCGAGATCCTCCATTGCACCGAGTGTCTTGTACCGAATGGAGAGGTGATGTGCAAGGTTGTTCAATGATATTGACCGGGTTGGGTGGCCCACTGGACAAAGTGTCAGTGCTTCTTGATCGAGGATGATCGCCTCATTGAGATCCTCCATTACACCAAGCATGTTATACCGAGTGGAGAGGTGAAGTGCAAGGTTGCTCAATGATGTTGACCGATGTGGGTAGCCCACTGAAAGAAGTCCCAGTGCTTCTCGACCGAGGACAATCGCCTCATCGAGATCCTCCATTGCACCGACTTTGTCGTACCGAGTGGAGAGGTGACTTGCAAGGTTGTTCAGCGATCTTGACCGGGCTGGGTGGCCCACTGGACAAAGTGCCAGTGCCTCTCGATCGAGGACAGTCGCCTCATTGAGATCCTCCATTGCACCGAGCGTGTCGTACCGAGTGGAGAGGTGAAGTGCAAGGTTGTTCAACGATATTGACCTGGTTGGGTGGCCCACTGGACGAAGTGCCAGTGCTTCTCGATCGAGGACAATCGCCTCATCGAGATCCTCCATTGCACCGAGCGTGTTGTACCGAGTGGAGAGCTGAACTGCAAGGTTGTTCAACGATATTGCCCGCGTTGGGTGGCCCACTGGACGAAGTGTCAGTGCTTCTCGATCGAGGGCAATCGCCTCATTGAGATCCTCCATTGCACCAAGCGTGTTGTACCGAGTGGAGAGGTGACTTGCAAGGTTATTCAACGATGTTGACCGGGTTGGGTGGCCCACTGGACGAAGTGCCAGTGCTTCTCGATCGAGGACAATCCCCTCATTGAGATCCTCCATTACACCAAGCGTGTTGTACCGAGTGGAGAGGTGACCTGCAAGGTTGTTCAACGATATTGACCGACCTGGATGGCTCACTGGACGAAGTGCCAGTGATTCTCGATCGAGGACAATCGCCTCACTGAGATCCTCCATTGCACCGAGCGTGTTGTACCGAGTGGAAAGGTGAAGTGCAAGGTTATCTAACGATGTTGACCGGGTTGGGTGGCCCACTGGACGAAGTGTCAGTGCTCCTCGATTGAGGACAATCGCCTCATCGAGATCCTCCATTGCACCGAGCGTGTCGTACCGAGTGGAGAGGTCAACTGCAAGGTTATTCAACGATCTTGACCGACTCGGGTGGCCCACTGGACGAAGCGCCAGTGTTTCTTGATCGAGGACGATCGCCTCGTTGAGATCCTCCATTAGCCCGACCTGCTCGTACCGCATCCACAAATGAAATGAAAGCAACTCCAGGAAGGCATATCGCATAGAGTGCTTGGGTGGGCAACGACTCAGTGCTTCGCGATCGATGGCAATTGCCTCGTCAATGTAATCTGTCCCACATCCTCGCCTAAACTTGGCGGCGAGGGATCTCGCCTGTGAATGCAACCGCTTGGCTGGTGCACACATCAATTTCACTGGTAACTCTGTGTGGACAGAAAGAGACACACCTCTCGATTTCATATGCTTAATGGTCTCAATCCAAGGTGGTGGTTCCGGGAAACACTGGAATTGGGAACACTGCAAGACCGTGCGACTCAGCGGGCTGTGAGCATGGTGTGAAAGAGCAGCGACACAGTACTCACAGGTTTTAAAGCGCTCTGGATTCTGTCAGGCAAACATATCAAAAGACCATCGGGCCCGTCTGCTCCACCAGTCGCATTCGGTTGCATGATGATTGCATCATACTGACCCGAGGACTATAGAATGTGGGCAGAGTGAGAAGAACTAGTACTCAGTGAAGCTGCGAAGTTCCGCGATCTTCATTCACCACACTGTGACATCTTGCGTGAAACGGTGAAAGATGGCCGGCCATCACGAGAACTACCCTAGCGTTATACATGTTTTTATGACATGGTGAGTGTTCACCATGTCACCCAACAATGGGGGCCTGAGCAAGGCCATTATAAGTGCTTATAAAGCCTTCTCAAGTACAATAACCGAATAACAAGCATTGGCAATGGGTGGGCAACATC
>JBBPMH010001027.1:0-12621 GCA_038090235.1 Pulveroboletus ravenelii
TCTGCCCTTTATAGTGCCCAGGGTTATGTAAGTTATATAATGAGACAGGAATGAAGCACAGCATCCATCAGAACATTATGTTATTTACCAAAAGATGACTAATAACATCATGCTCAAATAAGTGTCCTAATGATATGTCATTTTGAAATTGTTATATCTCAGTGCCATGGCAACCAAATCACATGACTAAGAGCTCATCTTCAAGGTCAGAGTTAGGGCTATTGTTGACCTTGCAAGGGTCAGAGCTGATACATTTTGGTTCTCTTGCAAATGTTAAGTCTTTCCAAAATGGCCCAACATTGGGACACTTATTTGAGCCACTGTATATCTTATTTCAGTAAAACAATAGTGTTACCATGATATATTTTATTGCATTCACACACTATTGTTAAATTGCTAGAAATTATATATGTAGCATATTTATCTATATCCATTATTTATTTTCCCACAATTGCATATATACTCAGTTATAGGTAAATATTTCCATAATCACACTCAATTATTTTCTATGTAATTATAATTGTAACTGAACCCATTTCTATACATAAAATTATATAAAATGTGCAATATGATGCTTTTCAAGATCAAATTTACTCCTATAATAAATAATAAATAATTTAAGCATATAATATTTCTAAATAATAATATTTTATATTGCACATTTTAGAGAGTCCCTGAAATGCACAAATGACAGTGCCTTTTAAAATTCAAAGTACACTTATAATATATTCATAGTCAATATATCTATTACAAATTTCAGAATCTCCCAAAAATGCATGATATAGGTCTTTAAAATATATCATAACTAGGCACTGATGCTAGTTACTATTCCATATCACTTAGCTGGCATCTACCTACCATTCAGCAGTCACAAATTCAAATTGTCACAAATTGTCACAGGCTGTCATAGAGCTAAGTTAGAGCTCTGAAGTTGGTAGTGGCAGTACTAGTATCAAGTCCATTGAGGGACCAGCCACCTGGGTAACAGCAGCACATTTCTTGAAACACCAAAAAGATCATTAAAACATGGCTCATTTGCTCAAGAGGGAATCTAAGTGAGGTGATTCTTAATTGCATTTGTAAGTTCAGCAATAGTGTCTTCCAACTGCAGTGAGAGGGCACCAGTTGTTATTGCATACTCAGTATCTGCCTTGTAACAAATGTAGTGCAGTTATACAGCCACTGAGATTACATAATCTTGGTGCACTTAGTATTTCATATAGTTGTCAAGAACAGTTCTCCAAGGGCTAACTCTGGAACTCCAGAGTTTGGACAGGGCTTTGGCTTCACCTTATGTAATGCACCCTTGTCACAAGTCCAGTTGCCCTGAATTTACAAAGGGGTTGGGCAAGGGTCAAAGTGAACTTGTTACAAGCAACAAAGATCAAGGGTGATCAGAGAAGAGCTATCAAGGCTAAAGCAGAGGGTCAGAGAAGGACTGAAGAATCTAAGTCAATATTCAAACTGAGGTATTTACAACAAAGTACAGACTATTTATATGGAGGACAAGTAGTGGTACTAGGACCAGTAACTAGGAGCCAGAGCCAGAGAGCAGTGAAATTGAAGCTATGCTCCTAAGCAGAGTACAGAATTAGAGGGGCTATGAGAGAGATGGGTGGTGTACATGATAAGTGAGGAATGGAGACATAAGTACAGTAAGGGAGAATCATCTAAGTACAGGTCTGGAGGGTCTAGAGTGCAAGCTCATTGAGAACACACCAGAGTTTGAGAGAAAGTGAGGCCAGAGTTGAGTCTGGAGAACAGAGTTGCATGAGATATGACACTACTAGCCCTTCTAACCTCCCAGTCAGAATTTCTCTTCTTTAACATATGGCCATGCCAATGCTGAGACATTTCAGCAGCACCTGTCATAGATGTGGTGAGGTTGGTCACAAGGTGCAGGACTGCTAAGAAGCCAAGAAACCATGTCATAGAAAAGATCATGCACAGAAATGATTCCCAGATAGTCAAAACAGTAGGTTGGAGGGGTCAAAGTGATTGCAACAAGGACATGGAAATCCATTGTGCACTTGTCATGTCCCAGGAACCTGAGGTAGTAGGCTGCAAGGCCAAAGAGGATCCCCTGGCAAGTGAACATGCTCACATTGTAAATAAGAACATACTAGCAAATCCAGATGAAATACATGTGCCAAATGAATCAGCCATATTCCCAGTTGAAGCACCTATGGGTAATGGGAATGAGCACTGGTCCAATCCAAGGGAGCTCTGTTGAGTCACCAGGCCTGGAGATGGTAGAGCTGAGATAGGCAAGTATATTATGCCAAAAGGAGATGGCAATCACATTGTAGATGGTTCCTACAGGTGCCCAGGATGTGTTGAAGCTGAAGAGGACCAGTAGTTCAGCACAGTGAACACATCATATCACATTAATGAGCTAGGAGATTGGTTGGGCATCCAAGGCAAGTTATGAGGGATCTGATGCAGTGGATTGCACTGGAGTGATAGCAATGGCAACAGACTCAGCACAGGGCATTGCATGAATGATAGTGGCAATGGTGATGACACCATCACACTGTGTGCTAATAAGGTATCAGAAGGCCATAGTAAGTGAGCTGGGTTGACAGATGAGGCAAGCAGCAAGGTGATTGCACTGGGTGGTTGCCATAGTAGCCAGGAGCATCCAGAGGGTAAAGACAATAGTGGCCATGTTGAAACAGGCACACTACATCAGGTTGCTGGACCAAAATTCTTGCTAGGTGAGCTGGATAAGTCAGAAGATGGGGAAGGTAATTGGAGCTGTGATAGGGATGGTAACAGCAACCAGGTGAATAGGAAATGGTGCTGGATGGGTGGTGCAACAAGCAGCACATGCTGTAACTTAAAACAAGCTGGAATGTGGCTACTAGCTGAGGTAAATATGCCAGGTCAGCACCAGCAGTGCAATACAGAAAGAGTACACCCATTTGGATCATTCATACTACTTAGCCATCAATCCCAATGTCCTATCATGCTATCAAACCATTTGCATCATCAAGGACAATTAAAATCATTAGCATTAGTCAGGCAAGTATGAGAAAACTGACTTACCTTGTCAACCAGTCATGTTGGGACCAAATCAGGCTCATTAGATATGTTGGATATGTTCAGGGTGGACTATAGAGAATGCAAGTGTGATGTCAAGTCATGACTTGCATTGCTGACAGTGTTAGAGGCAATCATTGGTAATTGCATATAGAGGAATGAACAAGCACACTCAGCTGAGTCATGACTTTCCTTATTTGGACATTGCTTGAGTGCAGAATTTTCAGGATATATCAAATGCATCAAATTCTTATTCATTTTACACAGTTTTCATTGGGAATGAAGCCTTTGCATTTATTGCTAAAGAAGGTATCTGTTAAGAATAGAACTCTGAGGGGTAACTCTGGAACTCCAGAGTTCAGATAGGACTTTGGCTTCACTGTATGTGGTATGCCCTGTCACAAGTCCAGGTGTCCTGAATTTATGAAGGGTTGGGTAAGGATCAGAGTGACCTTGTTGCAAGCAACAAAGGTTGAGGGTGGATCAGAGAAGAGCCATCAAGGCTCAAGTGGAGGGTCAGAGAAGACAGGGAATGTCTTAGTTGATATTCGAACTGAGGTATGTATAATATAGTACAGAGTCTCATATACAGAGGGGGAGCACTGATATGAGGACTGGTAACTCAGAGCCGGAGCTGGAGTAGTTACAATGGAGCTGTGTTCCTAAGCAGAACACAGGATCAGAGAGGCTATGGAAGAGATAGGCAGTGTATGAGGTTAAGTGAGAAATGGAACATAAGGTGGAATTACTAAGTACAAGGTCCAAAGAGTCTAGGGTGCATGCTCATTGAGAACACACCAGAGTTCGAGGAAATGGGGCCAGAGTTGGATCTGAAGTTAGGAGTTGCATGGGATATGACAGTATCCCCCCTCTAGGCCTGAACCCCTGAAGGCTGTTAGTGAGGATGGAGTTTGAAATGTCTGCATAAATTTTTTTGGCACAATGGTTTGTTCCTTTTTCCCTACTACCATTATTATTATGTTCAACATGCATCTCCAAGTCTGCAGCTGGCCTGACAAGTGGCTTGCTGAGCATGTAAATGATGATGACAACACACTCATGGCAAAGTTCTCGGAGTGGCATTGGTGCACACAGGAGAAGAGGGTGGCAGAGGAGCAGAAGAAGGAGGCTAAGGCTGAGGAGTGGCACAAAGTGGTGGTGGAGGTGGCAAAATACTGAGAGGAGAAGGCAAGGTGGAGAAGGAGGAGGCACATGAATGGGTGAGTGGTCATTACCTAGTGACAATGTGACAGACTTTTGGTAGGCCCAGGAAGTTCAGAGTGTGCAGGACTCTGGAGCAGGGAAGGAGTGTGCATGCTTGTAGTGTGTGGGGTATGGCCTTGAATGTGTGCCCGGACCAGGCAAGGCAATATCATGCATGGAGTGTCAGGTGGCTTGGGCCCAGTTTAAACAGGCCAGAAAGGAGAGGATGGAGAGGCAGCAGAAATGGCAGGACAGCAAGGTGGAGGTGCCACAGAGGAAGAAGGTGTGAATGGAGATTGTGGACTTGAAGGAACTAGAGGGGAGTGGAGGCATGGAGGGTGCACAGGAGAAGTCAGAGGTCAGGAAGCTCCTGCAGAGCATGGTTCAATGCCTTGATCACACCAACTACCTGTTGAAGTGATTCATCAAGCTAAAGGTGCAGGAAATTTATGGAGGAGGGTTGGAGAAAGAGTTGGAGGTCAACTCAGAGGGTGAGGTGGAAGTGTGGAAGGAGTTGGCGGAGTTGACAGTGGAGAATGGAGATGGGGTGAATAGCAATAGGGAGGTTTAATGTAGAATTTGTTGCAATGGACTTGATGCACATTCATGTGATGTGAGGTCCAGGTTTGTCCAGATATCAGAGATGAAATTCCGAGATGAGTTTGGACACATGATCAAGCTCAGTAGTGAGCAACCACAATATCTCTTCATCAGTACCCTCGTAACTGGACCAATTGTACCAAGTACAGTAACTTGCAATTCTTTCATCGTCTGTCCATCTTGAAATTGAGGATCTCTGAGATCTCATACTCCAGTTCACCATCTACTTCAACTAGGGGTGGTGGGGGTTGGATCCGATTTGGGATGGTGTTCAGAACAGAGGGTTCCAATTGGAAGACATGAAAGACCAGATGTACAGACTTCATAGACTCTGGGAGATGGAGAGTGAAAGAGTGACTATCTGCTTTAGTGATAATATCATATAATCCCAAGTTCTTTTCAGAGAGTTTCTTGGAGGGCTGTGTAGAGCAGAAGTACTTGGCCTTCATGAAGACCTAGTCACTGACTTAGAAGTCCAGTGCTGGAATTTGCTTGATGTCTGCAAGACCTTGATATTGCTCTTGGGCATAAGCTATCTCTTCTCAAAGGAAGGCATGGAGGGAATTGAGGTCAATGGAGTACTCATGGGCTCGAGCAGAAGTGAGATCATGCTCAGAGTGCACTATGATGTTTGGGTGGTAGCCCTTGTTAGCAAAGAATGGGGAAACACCTGTCATAGCACTCAGAGAGTTGTTGTATGTGAACTTCATGAGGGGCAGGAGTTCAGACCAGTTATCTTACTGGTAGCTACAATAGATCCAGAGATACTGCTCCAGTGTTTAGTTTATTCACTCAGTCTGACCATCTCCTTTGGGATGGTAACCAGAGGTGAAATGAAGGCAGATGTTGAGGGCTTTCCTGAGAGAGTGGAAAAAGTGTGAAACAAACTCCATACCTTGATCAGAGGTAACATGGGAGGGAACTCCATGCTTGGAGAAGACATGGAGGAAGAACAATTTAGCCAGCTCTGAAGATGTGATTATATCATGCATAGGGATGAAAATGCATTGCTTGGAGAGGCAGTCCATGATGACAAGAATAGCTGTAAATCCAGAGGAGGATGGAAGTTGTTCGATGAAATCCATGGAAATGGAATTCCATGGCTTCTTGGGAATTGGGAGCTGCTTGAGCAGTCCATAGGGTCAGTGCTAAGGAACCTTCATGCATGCATAGGCAGTACAGAAGGAGACATACTCCTTGACAAACATCCTGATATCAGACCAAGTGTATTCTCAGCAGATTAGTTCCAGGGTGTTAAGAACGGACTCCGAGGGTAACTCCAGAACTCCGGAGTTCGGACAGGGCTTCGGCTTCACCATATGTGGTGCACCTCTGTCACAAGTCTGATTGCCCTGAATTTACGGAGGGTCAGGTGAAGGATTAAAGGGGACCTCATTGCAAGCAACAGAGGTCAGCGGAGGGGTCAGAGGAGAGCCATCAAGGCTCAAGCAGAGGGTCAGAGAAGACAGGGGTGTCTTAGTCGATATTCAAACTGAGGTATCTACAACAAAGTACAGAGTCTTATATACGGAGGGGGAGCACCGGTATGGGAACCGAGAACTCGGAGTCGGAGGCGGAGTAGTACAACGACAGGGTTGGAGGGGGCTATGGAGGAAATGGGTGGTGTACAAGGATAAGCGAAGAATGGAATGTAAGTACAGTAAGGTGGGATTACTAGCTACAGAGTCCGGAGGGTCTAGGGTGCACACTCATTGGGAATGCACCGGAGTTCAAGGGAAATGGGGCCGGAGTTGGATCCGGAGTTAGGAGTTGCACGGGATATGACACAGGGTCTGGTTTTGGCTGAAATGTCTGGAGAGCAGATGGTCATGTTTGTAGTAGAGGACTTGGAGTTGGAGGTCTGTGGAGTCAGGAATGTGGATTCAATTATTTAGATGGAGGAAGCCATCAGAGTTGATTGACCATCAGGGCTTGGGTTCTGTGGAGGACATGTGGATAGCAGCCAAAGGATTTGAGGGGAGTGCAGAGAGGATGTTGGTGTGAAGAGACTTGACATCGAAAAGGATGCTAGCCTGGAGGACAGGGGCAGCTAAATAGGTAGTCTGGAGGGATGCAGCAAGTTGCTCATTAGTAAAAATGGGGCAGAAGTTGTGTGAATTGATGTGAGCATAGTCCTTATCCCCCTCTTTGGGATAGACATCTCAGCATCTAGTAAGGGAATCAGGCTTTGTGCCAAGGTGTCCAGGGTGGAAATGGACCATCATGTTGAACTGAGAGAGGAATTCCAACCAGCAGGCTTGCTGGTAGGTCAGGAGTTTCATGGTGGCAAAGTACTCAAGGTTCTTGTGGTTGGTGATAATGTCAATGGGGGTGCCAGAGCCTTCAAGGTAATGTTGCCAAGCCCAGAAGGACTTGAAAATGGCAAGGAGTTCCTTGTCATGGGTGTCATAGTTGAGCTCTGGAGTGGAGAGGGTCTGAGAGTAGAAGGTGACAGACCAGACTTCCTCATCTGAGCAGCAGATGGAGAGGATGCTAGCCACAGCATAGTCAGAGGCATTGGTTTCTATGATCATTGGAGCATCTGGAGTCCAATGGACAAGGATAGGGGTGGAGGTGAAGGTGGCTTTCAGAGACTGAAAGGTGGCAAGGCAGGCATCGATGAAGAGCCACAGAATGCCCTTATGAGTAAGGTGAGTGAGGGGCATAATGATATCAGAGTAGTTAGCAATGAATCATCAGTAGAAGTTGGTGAAGCCTAAGAAGGACTGAATGTTCCAGACTTTCTGAGGTACCAGCCACTCCTGGATGGCCTTGTCTTTGGACATCATCAGGCCAGAGGGAAACAGTTGGTAGCCAAAGTACTTGGTGGAGTCGATATTCCATTTACACTTCATGGATTTCATGTAGAGACCATGTTTGCAGAGTTTCTAGAGGACTTCCCAGACATGCTCCTTGTGGAAGGCCTTGTCTTTGGAGAAGATCAGAATGTCATCCAGATAGATGATAATGCAAACATCGAGGAGATCAGTGAAGATTGAGTTGACAAACTGCTGGAATGCTGCAGGGGCATTTGTTAGACTGAATGGCATAACAAGCCATTTAAAGGAGCTGTAGCGCATCTGGAAGGAGGTCTTCCATTCATTGCCCTTAGCAATGCAGACCAAATGATACATATGCTGAAGATTGATCTTGGTGTAGACCTTGGCATGGCTTAGGGCATTGAGAAGGTTGGAGATGCAGGGGAGCAGATAGCAATCTTTCTTCATGATCTTGTTGAGTCCTCTGGAGTCAATACAAAGACAGAGGGAATCATCCTTCTTGTAGACAAAGAGGACTGGAGTGGCATGAGCAGAGGAGAATGGGCAGACAAACCCATTTTTAAGATGTTTGTTGAGGAATATCTGGAGAGACTCAAGCTTGGAGGGAAACAGAGAGTAGAGGGTGCCCAAAGGAAGAGAGGCTCCTTCCTTGAGGTTGATCTTCAGATCGTGCTCATGATGCAGAGCAAGTGTAGACACTTTGCTCTTGCTGAACATGTTGGCAAAGTTATGGTACTCTGGAGGGATTCTGGAGAGATTAACTGACTTGGGAGGAGGGTCTGCAAAGACAGAGCAGAGGTCGCTCTTCTCGGGGTGGATCTGCAGGCTGAACAGTGTAGAGCCCTGGAGTTGACAGACCAGCATGAAAGTGGGGGCACTAACAAACATGATGGGCAGAGCCTTGCAGTTGAAGAAACTAGGCAGATTGAGGGTAACAGGGTCAGCTGGAGAAAAAGGGTCTGGAGGCTGTGGAGATAAGCTTGGGTTTGCAGGCATAGGCTGTTTGGATGAGCGGAATGAGATACTGCTTAAAATCCAATCAATCAATGGATTGAAGTGGGTGAGCCAGTTTTGTTCCAGGATAAAAGAACAGGAGCTGTCCAGCGGAGTAATGTATAATGTTGTTAGGGTAATGTCACCAGTTTCAAAGCAGACAGAGAGGTTGATAGCTTAAGTGATTATGGAGTTGGTTATTCCATTGAAAAGTTGGAGTTGGAGCAGGAGTATGAAGTAGATTGAAAGACTGTTTTTATTGACAAATGACATATCTATGAAACAGTCAGAGGAACTGGAATCTACAAGCATGGAAAACAGAGGAATGTCCTGACCAATAAGGCTAATGGAGGGGACAAGGAAATGGGGGTCAGAAAGAGCAGACATATTGAGTTAGATTCCCTTGGGTGCACAGGCAGGGTCAACACAACCTCCAGACTGTGTGGGGTCCTGAAAATCACACTCTATTTTTTTGCCTACAAGAAGGTCTCCAGTTTGGCTTCTGGAGTGGTGGCCTTCACTCCACAGCCTGTAGAGGCCTTGAAGGTGGACTTTGGGCAGTTCTTGTCCATGTACCCAGCGAGACCGCAGAACATGCATGGCTTCAGGTCAAAGCGATGCTTGCACTCAGTGGTAGTGAGCTTGCCATCCTTCCCTAACTTAGAGGAGAGGTCAGGCTTTGGGATGTTGGAGGTGGCAGACTTTCCCTTGGACTCCTTGGAGCCACCAGAGTTCTTAGAACCACTGGAGTTATCTTTTCTGGAGATGAAGGGTTTGTCAGACTTCAACAAGGAGGGGTTGGTGGAGGACTTTGCTTGGTGGCTAACCTCAGACTTGCACTCCCAATAGCATGCGTCAATAGCCTGAGTGAGGGCACAGAGTTCGGAGAGGGTGGGGAGCTTCCTAACATGAGAGATCTCATCTTTAATTCAGTCAGGGAGGCCATTGTAGAAGTGGTGCTGGAGGGCACCTTTTCCATATCCTCGGATCTGCAAAGCAATACGGTTGAACTCAACCACATATTTGTTAATATGTTGGATATCCTTCATGGACAGGTAATTAAGTTGGTGCTCCACATCTCTGACAGGGTCATGTGGGCTGAAATTGGTTTGGAATTCTAGGACAAACTCCCAGTAGTCATTCATCCAGAGTGGATGGAGGTCTGGATTGTCATCAAGGAAAAGGTCCAGCTTGAATCATTCCAGTGCCATCCCCTTCAGATAGGACTGCACAAAGATGACTTTAGTGTGATCCATGCAGAAGGCCTTTGGGTGGTCCTGGAAATTGAGTTCACACTGGACCAAGTAAATCCAGAGCTTCTGGGGTTCAGTTCTGTTGAACTGGTCTGGCTCACAGACTTTGGTTCAGGGAGTACTTTCAGCAAGGTGGCAACAAGAGGAGCAGGCTAAGCCATGGATGGTGTCTGCAAGCAACATGAGTGTCTCACAGGGCACTTGCTTATTGTCATCTCCTTTATCACCATCTTCATCATTGCTCTCGTCAGGGGCAAGGTCTGGGAAGTTGGGGTCATCATCAGAGGAGTCACCTCTGGGATCATCTGGACTATCCAGACCAGGCCTATTTTGGGATGTGTGGGGAGGCCACACCTCTGGGGGCTGAGGTTCATCATCTGGGAGTTGGATGATGCAAGCATCAGGGGTTGGAAAGTGATGAGGGGCATGTCCTTGAGAGGCAGACACAGGTATACAGTAGGCGAAGAAACTGTGAAATTGGTTGACAAGGGTGGGGCCCCAGCAACTGCTGATGAATATGCTTAAAGGATTGAAGCATAGAGATAGAGGTGGGTTTGTGCCTATGGCATGGGAGCAAGATCATGTGACATGGGTGGCCATGGTAGGCATACAGATTTGGACTTTGTTAACAGTAGGGAGTTCAAATATACTGTTAAGAACAGAACTCCAAGGGGTAACTCCAGAACTTTGGAGTTTGGACAGGACTTCAGCTTCACTGTATGTGGTGTGCCCTGTCACAAGTCTGGGTGTCCTGAATATACAAAGGGTTGGGTGAGGGTCAGAGTGACCTTGTTGCAAGTAATGAAGGTTAAGGGTGGATCAGAGGAGAGCTGTCAAGGCTCAAGTGGAGGGTCAGAGAAGACAGGGAATGTCTTAGTCAATATTCAAACTGAGGTATGTACAACATAGTACAGAGTCTTATACCTAAATGGAACACAGGATTAGAGAGGCTATGGAAGAGACAGGCAGTGTATGAGATTAAGCGAGAAATGGAATATAAGGCAGAATTACTAAGTACAAGGTCCAGAGGGTCTAGGGTACACACTCATCGAGAACACACTGGAGTTCAAGGAAACAGGGCCAGAGTTGGATCTGGAGTTAGGAGTTGCACAGGATATGACAGTATCCATTTCATTTGATTTTATTCTTTTCTTAGAGTATAACCACACTTCATTTGAGAAAGAGTGATATTGCATATTCAGTATGTGCCTTGTAGCAATTGTAGTGTGGTCATACAGCCACTGAGATTACATAATCTTAGTGCACTTAGTATTTCATATGGTATATTTTACCTTACTGTATAATCCTTTTGACTACTTTCTACACACATTGAGCTACTATTGTAATCTTTAACTACTCCTCTTTATTAGTATTGCTCTAAAATCAGTGAGGGTGATGAGGTCATCCTTTCACTTATAGGATGTCAATAGATACTCTTGTATGTTCTGTTACACTCAATCCCAAAGGGTCAAACATGGACTCAGCTAAGGACATTTGATCAAGACAAAGTGGTCAACAAGAGTTACCATAAGGTGAAGGACAAGGAATACAGCCAGAGTCTGCTAGAACAGAGATTTGCCTAACAAGTAGTTGGCAAGGGATGAGGGATGAGGACAACAAGCTGAGCACTCACTTAGGTGTAGAGTGAAGACACAAAGAGAGGAATAGTATTGCTGAGTAGGTCTAAGCTAAAGAGTAGCCACTTATGAGACAGGTTTATATACATACATACTGTCTGGAAATAAACAAGGAAATACAAGGGAAAGCAAATATATATAAAGCTGACAAAAGAGATAAGTCAGCTGGCAAATAGCAGAAATGGAACAGTGAGTCAGATGGGAGCTATGAGCTAAATACAAGAGATCTAGTGAGGAGGCATATGTAAGTCTGAATGACTAAGAGTGAAACAGGGAAAAAGAGTGGACATAGGTGTAAATTGTAACATGTCCCACCAATGAGGTCCTTGATAGTAAGCTTCAGTCAGGTCTCATATTTGAGATCCCCGGCAGGAGCTTGCTGTCCTTGATAGATCACTATCACCAGTGATTGCACTTATCAACATATAAGTTCGTTGATTGAGCATATTGTGTCACACTGTACCTGTACTTGCATTTGAAACTCCATTTTGACATGGGCCTAGCAGGTGACTTCAGCATAATACTTGAGTGACACTGCCCAACTTCATAATTGAAAGAACCACTCTATATTTTTCCTTTATTCAACTTCAGAGACCTTTTTACAATACAAAAACATGTGTTTACACTGTAAAAACATGAATATGTTATATATTTACTGGGGTGCTGAATAGTGGGTAGGTGCTAGCTGAGTGGTAGAGTATAGTATGTATTTCAAGATCCCTCAAAATACACAAAATGGGTTATCAAAACATGGCATAACCTAGGGTTAATCTGATCTATTTACAAAAAAGTAGCATTGTAAGAAAAAAAAGTCACAAATTCTATAAGTCAAAATATTTGACCTATACTATGAGATAGAGTTAGTGCATGAAAAATCTTGTTATCCTACTACCTACACAAAATGTGCTGTGCAATGATATTCATAATAAGCTGTGCCTTTTCCCTCTGACCAGAGATGGTAGAATATTTGAAAAAGATTTTATACATTTCCTTGGATATATTAGAAGATGTTCCACTCTTTTCATATTTTTGTGTGGCCAAAGCAAAGGGATCTTGAGATTTGTTTTGAAGAAGAGTGAAAGAATGTTGAAGAAGTAAGATGAGATCTATAAG
>JBBPMH010001028.1:0-12594 GCA_038090235.1 Pulveroboletus ravenelii
TGGTGCTTGAGAGCAAAGAAGTCCAGCCTATACTTCCTATGTTTCACAGATAACAGTGGCTTTTCTTCATGACTATAGCCTTCAGAGATGCAGACTTTAGCACATTTTAAATGGTTTGGGAAGAGACAGGAGAGGAGAGGGTAGAATTGATGAGATAGGTTACCTGGACAGCTTTTTTAACCTTGCCAGAGGTAATACTAGAGACAATCCTTCTTTTGTCAGTAGAAGAAAGCTTGAAAAGATGGCCTAATTTGATGTTTTCCCTGCCTGGATGGATCTCTTTGATAACCCTAGCCACAGTGGACTTCCCCTGACCAGTTTTGGAGGATATTTTCCTAGCAAAAAGGCCAGATTCAGAGAGAAAGAGAATATGGGCTCTAGCAAAGGCAGAAATGGATTTTATAGTGAAGTAGGGTTAGCTGGGTGGTATTTCTGCTCTTTATAGTGCCCAGGGTTATGTAAGTTACATAATGAGACAGGGTTGAAGCACAGCATCCATCAAAACATTATGTTATTTATCAAAAAATAACTGATAACATCATACTCAAATAAGTGTTCTAATGATATGTCACTTTGAAATTGTTATACCTCAGTGCAATGGCAACCAAATCACATGACTAAGGGCTCATCTTCGGGGTCAGAGTTAGGGCTATTGATGATCCCGAAAGGGTCAGAGCTGATATATTTTGGTTCTCTTGCAAATATCAAGTCTTTCCAAAATGACCCAATATCGGGACACTTATTTGAGCCACTGTATTCTCAACTCCTTGCTGCAAATCAGCACCAGTCTGATCACTACTTCTTGGATTGTACCATTCTCTCTCCAAGAAACATCCAGGTTCATGAAATCAATGCCTCAATCATTGACTCTGTTCATCCTCACCACAAGTTCACCTATCTCAGTGCTAACTCTGTCTCTGATCCTGAGTATACCTAGAGATCCTTCATACTTTCAACCCCTCTGGTTTCCCTTTGTATACTCTTGAGCTCAAGGATGGCACTCCTCTCATACTCCTCCACAATCTTGATCCTCTTCATGGTCTTTACAATGGCACTTGCTTGAAACTTTTGAGATCAACTCATCATGTCTTGGAATGTTGTGTTCTCACTCAACATGGCAATGGTGAAATCATCTTTATTCCCAAGATGGCTTTGGACTCTGGCTTGAATGATTCCCCTGTTCCCTTTTGTCATTTTCAATTTCCTGTTTATCTCACATATGCAATGACCATTAACAAATCTCAGGGTCAGATCCTCAACCATGTCAGTCTCAATCTCAGCTCTCCTGTATTTTCTCATAGACAACTTTATGTTGCATACTCATCCCAGAACCATCAAGGTTCTCTTCCCTCCTAGACAAGATGAAAACAAGGCTATAAATGTTGTCTGGCCTAAAGTATTTAGAAATTTACAACTATGATATACAGTACTTTATTTATATCACATTCTATTCAATTCACTTCAAAATTACAATATGAGACACAGATTATTCTAACCATTACTTGAATGCCATATAACTAGCAAACATTTACTTTCTATTAATTAATGCAAGCACAAGCACCAATGGTGCTGGTGTGAGCATTCACCTTTTTTTTCCTACTTTTGGGTGCTGCTGCAGTGAGCATTTGCCTCTTGGTTACCCTTTGGGCCAAAGGCCCAATGAGCTTTCAACTCATACCTTCTTTTATGGCACAATAGTTGTCTCAAGTGATGGCCTACAATATAGGTGAATTATTTTGGAGATGACTTGGATGATCAAGCAAGGTTTTCATTGATGAAGTTGGCACTTCCCAAGTGACAATCTCTGCCCACTGGATAAGGTTACTCACCAACCAACCAACCACAGAGTGTCACTTGTTCTAGCAGACACCTGCACCTCCACAACAATTTCCCACACCAGGCTAGACTCACATGTGCTGGGAGTGTGGGATGTTGTTGTTATTAGTGTGCACTGCACACTTTGCTTATGTAATCATGTCTTTATCTTTCAGACTTTGCTTCATATACCTCAGTTGACTCTGACAGTTACTAAGGGTGAGCCACTTACCTTGTACATTACACAGTTTGTTGTTGCATATTTAGTATGCACCTTGTCACAAATGCAGTGTGGTCATACAGCCACCAGATTACTTAATCACAGTGTACTTACAGTTGTCATACAGTACATTTTAACCATAACATTCTAGTCCTTTTGACTACTCCTCTCCTTTCTGCACTAAAACAGTTCTCTAACAGCTACCTACTCTAGATATTCTTACAGGTAGCTACTAATATGACTAGTTGACTCTGACAGTCACTAAGGATATTCTTACATGGGACTCTGGGGATGTTGGGGGAGTTATAGGTATTGATGCTCATAGTTACAGAACATGTGTGTGGAGACAAATGAGTGTAATTCATACAGAATGAAAGCATACAACTACCCCTCAATTTTCATCGCCTGCTCGCCCAACTCTTCCAACACTGCAGCAGCAGCCTCATGATATACCGTGTGAGTGGCATTTCTTTCTGCTGGGTTCAATACCGACCATCCAACACGTACGCGCTCGTTTCTCGGGAAGCGTAGCTCACCAGCCCAATGTTCTGCAACTCGCGTGATTCGCTCACCTTGCGTGCCAACGAATACTACTCTCCACGGACGGTTCTTCATATCAGCTCGCAAGCTGTTCCGTACCTCCTGCAGACCCTTCATCGGCGATGTATGGTTTGCACTCAAGATTACCTGAAATGCAACAATCTCTTCCTCAAGGACAAGCACACCGTCAATCCCAGGGAAATTGGTGCGGGGAGCAGTCCAATAGTATGGCGGTGACTCGTATTTTAGGGCTTCCTGGGTAGCGGGAGCGAGAACAATCGTCCGGGGTAGTAGGGTGGGAGGCTGGGATATATCATTGTCTGTGCTTTGTGCAACCCATTGGCATGGTACTCGATTTCCTGTGATAACGAAGTAATGGAACCAAACTTCGAACAGATTACCGGCGGCTGGACGAGTCGCAGCGACTTGACTAAGAGCCTGGTAGAATCGGACCCTGACAGTGTTGTTTTGTCTCTGGAGGCCTTCGTCCAGCAACTCGAGTAGGGTTTCTGTCCCCACAACCACGGAAGCAAGCATACGGCAGATAACCCCCGTATCATCCACCCCTGGCCGAATGAAATAGATTGGTGATGCGCCGGGCGAGTCGAGCTGCTCTCCTCCACCTATGTGCTCTGGGGCTGCCTGGATAGACCTGTCGACATGTCGACGGAACACATTCTCAATGTCGTCATCGGATGAATTAAGGTGTTGCAGCACTGTCCGAGGAATGGTGCCCCATTTCCTCGCAAGAGCGGTCGCGCGCTCAACATTCAGCTCCAACAGCGTGCTGGTCATCTCGTCAGACCCTGTATTGGTGCAGAGTACATCACTCACGCGAAGTTTTTAATTTCTTCCTCAGTCCAAATATCCATAACATAGCATGACGCAAGCAATTGCTTGCTCCATTCCTTCCAACGTGAGGCCTCGGGCGAGGTAGTCTGGATGACTCGGATACGACCCGATCTGGCTGTGAAGCTTGCGGGAGGGTGTTGGACATCTGCATTGGAATCGCAGAGAGCCCACACGAGGTCATATTTGGACAGCGAATATTTATCACTAAGGGGATGGACAGTGACCCTACCATCGAAGAGCACATAGAATGGTTCACCGCCTAGCTGGTGTATCACAACCGGCTGCTTCTCGCCGAGAAAGTGAACGAGCGCGTAGACAAGAAAAAGCGTTTTCCCTAGGAACACGAATCAAGTATCAATTTCGGCTGCAATGCACGCCAGACGTTGACTAAAACACACCAATGCCGGGTTGCCCCGAAACGTAAGCCCCGTTTGTATACACTGGGTCCGTCTTCAATGTTTTCACTGCAACACGATATTCTTCTCTCACAAGTATCCTGCCAGGAGGACGCACGATTCCGTTAAAAAGGTCTTCAATGGATGGGAAATATTCAGCGAGATCAAGGAACTTGACATCGGGATCCTGAGGAAGTTGTTTTAGGAGTGCTTGTGGATTACCCCAGGCGATCTTGCAAAATTTATCCAGGTTATCTAGGCGATGTCGTGTAAAGGCTTCCATGATACAGGTGTGGTTTGAGAGACTTGTACCGAGGTTTGTGATAAGACTTGTACCGACAAAGGGGGTTGTAGGGTTTATAAGCGATGCTTGGTTGTTTTCACGTATTTATATGCTGTGCCAATCACACAATGCTTTTTTTTTTAGTCATCGTCTGTCACGCCTATGGTCGGTTACCTTGCGCCATCCAGCCTCATCATGTCGGCCAACAAGTCTCTCGCCCGTCGTCATACTCCCGCTACTCGCTTCCCTATGATTCGTCCCGGTAGCAAATATGCTCAAGTCTGGAGAGATGTCGGCTGCAAACACACCGCTCGTGGCCTCCACGGCAATAAGGTCTTCATGGCCCACACGCTTGCGCCATCGGTACTTCCTACCACTAAGCACTTGTGATCCCTTGCGATGGAAATGGCATGGAAGTGCCCTTCCATTTGCCCTTCGACCCCTTGACCATCTGTAAGTTGTCATCGTCGAATTGCATTACTACCCCCGTCCCAAAGATGCTTTCTGTCAGGCCTGAACGCGACCGTCCACACAGAGCCACCGATTTCAAGTACTATTGCTGGGTCTTACTGAATTGTCAGCATTCAGCACAAACTCTATGCTGCTACACACTGGTCTCCGTCGGTGACACTCCTGAAGGGGAGCAGTCGTGAGATTGAAGGATGAAAAAAATGGCTTTATTTGTGAACGGCAAACCTGTTCCGGCGCACTTTTCCGTCTTGTGCCTTTGGGGCTTATTCTTACTAGTCAGACTCCAGCTGGGTGGCCCTGTCAACAACAGTCTCCCTTTGTTGTGAAAGGCAATTCTAGCAATTGCGTGTCTTCGTCGTATCTCGGCTGTAGGACCAGCTTGATGAATCGTATGTCGTATTTTCATGCTGTCTTCCCTAGAATCGTTTTGAAGCATTGTGTTCTTGATATCCTGATGAGCAGGAACAACTGAAATGTGATTCACAAGCCCCCGCGGTACATAGATGCCACATAATATGACATATGACCGGTGTGCTTCAGGTTCCATTCCATTTCTTGAAAACAGCATGAGCGGTTGTGAAGACTGGCGGCCCTGCAGGTTCCATCAAGATGCTCTCCGTGGTGGTCAGTATGGCCAACGGTGATGATTTTCGGTCGTCCGTTAAACCAATACCTCATGGAGCTGTTTGATCTTCAGCAGACATCTCAAGGGACGAGGCATTCGGTCTTGAGGGCTTGACCATCGCTATCCTGTGAAGATATCCAAGACAAGATTCGCGACAGCCGATATGCGTTCCTGCAGAGAGGTACACTAAAGGCGTGACTGTCCGTGGAGTCCGTTTTTACATCCACGCATTACTAACCTACTCTGTAAGTGGTCCGGCGCATGTACATTTTGCAGCTAGACTGAAGAAATCTGGACGATTCTTGAATATCTCGGACCTCATCACTCTGCTGTCCACAGAGTGGCATCGAACATGACCCGCAACAACGCTCTCGAAGAGTCCGACAGGACGGGCCCATTCGCGTTTAATCTTTCCCGCACGCCGTCTTAAATGTGGGGCGGTGTGAAGTGTTATCATGAGGTTGAGGTTCACTTCGTGTACGTCGCAGTGCAGATGAGAGATCATTTTGATTACAATGATTGGTGATTTACAACTCAGGAGCCGGGTAGCGCGCCTTCGAGGGCCCTTCTGAATGAGTGTCGCTCATACTTCAATGTGATGGGCAACCAAGTAGTTCAGGCGGCCTGGAGGTATTGTTCACCAAATAAATTGTGTGATAATCTATAACAGTAAAGTGATTGCGAACGTGTCTCTTTCTCATCCAGATCGTTACCTGAGACGAAAATTGTGAGGAGGGACTGTAGGTTTTGTAGGTGACATAGTAAACCCTAACCCGAGAACAGGGTTAGCATGGGACTGTTGATGGTTCTCCCTTGGTCTATGTTGAACTTTACCAACCTGGACTGGAAGAACCTTGGCTGTTTCATTTTTTCTAGACACCTGCCTGAACGAGACTGCTTACGCTCACTGGGCTTCTGTTTCTTGTCTCCACTGTCCTCAGTGAACCTTCAAGTTCATTGGGTTTGATAGCCCACACCAATTTCTGGTCTCTCATCACTCGTGCAATGCCCTCCTTTCTGCTGGTCATTTCAGTAATGCTGTCAAGACATACACAGATGCATTTCACTAGTGCCAGGTGACTACTGCACCTCGTGGGGAGGCTACGTAACACGTCTATCTGACCTGAAATATGCCTCGATCTGAGTATCATATATGTGCACAGATAGAAGACGATGTAGCGGTGAACAACCTATTCTCATGAGTGTGTACTAGCTGCATACTTCAGTCTGAAATCCTTCCCGGACGCCCTTTTGTGACAAACTGTCGCACGTGTCAGCAACGAGTTGTCATTTCTGCAAGGCCCGAGGGGAGGCGCCAGAGAGAACATCCATCAGCTGGATCGTCCCGGCTCACCTTCGTTGGACTCGCCTGCAAGACTACCGTTGGTGTGAAGTGGAAGAATATTCCATCTCATTTGGTACGGTCACTATTACGTGGCAGCAGAGGTGTGTGTTATTTGAAGAATAATCGTTCCTCAGTATTCTGTCCATAAGCAGGGATGGGCGACATGCCCACTTGAATGAACCAGCATGCTCCGTAACTACCGGGTTGCTCCGGATAGAGGCACTCGCGTTGGTGAGTCTGTTGCCAATGTTGAGTTCTCCGGTACAAATGACCATACCAACAAAATGTCTGATTGGCCCTTGGCCATGTCGAAGATAAGCTGTCCCTCAAAGGAACCACTCCGCTTGACTAAGGTATTTGGATGCTAGTCGGCCTGACGTGGTACGTCTTCTCTCGTGCAATCAACCAGCGTCTCTGGGCTACCTCGGACGGCCTCAACGGCGGAACGGTTTCACAGCTTCGGCGGGTCACTCTTCGTGCTAGGCGAGTCTGGATAATACCTCAGCGCCATCACTGCATTTTCCCGGTGTGGATCTAGTTTGCCATCAGTCAGCATCTTGGGCGTGAGCCGCCACTGAGTCCCGAGGGCGTCAGCCATCGCGCTATCACCGACCAGTTCTATGATACTTCCATGTCTGTGCACGCAGTTGGGGAACGGAGAGCAAGGTAGGGAAGAATGACATATGTGGGCTAGAGATCAGGGGCTATTAGTCGTCCTTTCGCCTCAGTGGCGACGCCACTGACTGGGATATGGACGTGAAAGGTCCCTCAAGGGGTTATATCTAATGTCCCGGGTCCACGATACACTCAATCGAGCCACCGCGTTCACCCACTCTGTAGTACGGTGAACGCGTCTCCGCCCCAACCCACACTACCTCGAGACGAAACGAGGCAAACCGGCCAGCGAACACGCAGCTCCTTCGAATCATACCTACCTGGTGTCCAAAAGAGAATTTCTAACTCGTCCTCGAGGGTCCTGGAAGCGGTGGTCCTGGCATCACCGCCACGGAGTGTGAGTCAAGAGTTCGTCCAGTCGCCCCGAATGCAGTGCAGTAGAGGCGACCGTAATTAAGTGATTTCCTCCTGGTTCGTTTCGTTTGCGATGGTGTTTGGCCAGGGCTGGGATTAACTGAGGAAAGGTGCGATTCATCGAGAGGCAGTACGTCTCTGGATGCTGTCATTCTTGCATCTATTCAAAACAGTGCAGGAAACAGACCGAGTCTGACTCGTCATTCTGCGCGGGGAGGTCGAAGATATGGACAAATTGTCGCTGAATATGAAGGAAAGTGCGTGGTCGTGACACTGTCTTGGACGCTGGTGCGTGGCAATCAGTCTCAAAATACTGTTGGATATTTAGGGATGGAGATATAAGTGATCTGATTGACTACCTTTCTTGTCATTGGCAGCACTAGACGCGACGTCATGGTGACACTTTGCTTTCGGGTATTTGGCGTTCGACCCAACAAGTGGCTGATTTAGACAGCTGGAGGAATCTTTTATTTAATCGATAAAGCCAAGAATGTACTATACCTCCATCACAACATACACGTGTTCCGTTGGGGTAGTTATGTTTCCGACCAGGTTTAGTTGTTGTCACCATCAAAATTTTCATCTTCTTCGGGCCCAAAGCTATCAAAAGATGTGTCCAGAGCAGACTGGCAGTGCAAGGAGAGGAGCCGAGAGTTGAGAATGGTGTGAGAGGCTGTGCTAAGCGGATTGTTAGCCAGCGGCGACACGGAGTGGAGCAGCACGCAACCCACGGAATCAAAATGCACTCACATCTTTCCCGTTGTGAACCGAGTCCCTACAACAGTCGATGCGTGTCACCTACCATTGCCATCTACGCGGAAGGTGTCCACGACGGACGGTGGAGGTATTCAGTATGCAAGGCCAGGGGGCTGTATTTCCCTAATGCTCCAATGAATATCCTTTGGAACGAAAATAAAATAAGATAACATAAGATTCAATGTCTTTGCTCCTTCTCCATGGAAAGCGCGAACTGAGCAGAGAATTTGAGGGGTCTCCTGGGAAGTGGCGGAGCGTGCCCGACGGGGCAGAAAGACCTAAGAACAGATAGCAAGGAGGCGTCGATGGCAAACTGGTCAAGGGTACGACTGGGACCGTAGAAGGTTTAGGCAACTAGGATTGTGTTGTTTGGCCCAAGAACGAGTTATATGTTGGGCCGACACAAACTAAGTGTTCATCATGCGCGGAGTATGCGCGGAGTCCTGCAACCATGATTAACAACAAACCACCATAGACTCCCAAGGCAACTCTCCCTGGTCCTGGTTGTTCATGTGCGTAGTTGTCGCAACGAGATCCCAAAGCGGGGAATGAACGTTGAACGAGACACGCCGCCAGGCGCCCGTGTAAATAGACCATAAGAATCGAGAACAAGAAGACGTGTTTATACGGCATGAACCTTGCGCACCACGGGTAAACCGAACGCCTCGTTTCTTGACACTTCAACACCGACGATTGTGTACCGCCACCGAAGATGTCGTCAACCAGTCCCGGTGCGTGGCAGTTCCAAGGAGTGACCGCGATAATACTGACGTTTCAGTAAGACCAAACAATAGTCCTTGACACTGGCAATAATTCTTTTTATATATGGGGAATCGCTTTCCACCCGGACGGAAAGCATGTTTTGGGTGGCGATAACGATGGAATTCAACGATGGCGACTTTCGGACGGTCAAGAGGTTGGAAAGGCAAAAGTAAATTTATGCGCAATTTCCGTGTCGAACGACGAGAAGTGGATTGCAATTGGGACCGACGAAGGCGCCAGCGTGTGGGATGCCGAGCTGCACGAAACGGCCGTTCATGTGGAAGGCACGACGTTTGTGGCGGCAATCGATATCTCTCCTGAGTCGACCAGGCTCGCGACTGGTACTGGACATCCCGACAAGACAGCAAACATCTGGAGCATCACCAATGGAGAGAGATTGGTCGGCCCCCTCCAACACAACAAGGCTGTCAGCGGAATCAGATTCTCTCCAAACGGCGAGCGCATCGCCACCGCCGAGCTTCGTGGTCCAGTCCACATCTTTGACAGCGGCAGTGGCGAGAGACTCATCACCCTCAACATAACTACACCTGGACGTGGCTATGTCACTCCCCTCGCATGGTCGGGCCACCATATATTTTCGACGTCCAGTGACAACAAAATCAGGTCATTCGACGTCTCCACCGGGTCCCAACTCACTGAGTCGCCGACTCTCCTTAACTATGAGAATGGCCTCGGGTCTATTATTGTATCCCCCAATGGAAGATTCATGGCTGCCGCAACAAACTATGGGATTTGGCTCCTAGATGTGTCAACGCTGACTCGGATTGGCTCTGTCGTTGATGACGGCAAAAGGGTACAGTCAACCGCTGTGTCCCTGAACAATTGCTACCTCGCTGCTGGGTATACCAATGGAAAAATCATCATTCGCGATCTCCGGAACATCCTTCCAGAGTCATATGGTCCGTTCAATGCAAGTATTTCATAGTTCTCCCATATCAGATAAATAAACTCTTACACATATAACAGGAGGAGCAACCTTTGACATCGGGCAGCCATGATGACAAATCATTTGACTCAAATCTGGTATAAGCTTGTCATTCCATCACTCGAAGTGAGGCGCTGATTCCACTGGGGGCATACAACAGGAAGACTATGGGAAACATGTCTCAGCCAAGCCTGAAGGACACAATGAAGGTATGGATAATCTTCTCGAGGTACTAGTTCGCCTGTTTCCCAATGAAGTGAGTTCTCACGATGACATAGCATGAGGTCCTGCTGGGTGCGCCAGTGGCTCAATTCGACTACGAGGAGGTTGGTAATCACTTCTGTACTGTCTTATTTCTGTGTTGATGCTGCTGCAGCCACCGTCCCCGGCCGCCTCTGCCCATCCCCAGGGGGATAACATACCACCACACGGCCCATCTGATCGATCGTCAGATGCACGATTGGTGAGCTCTGCTATAGAAAACATATGCAGAGCAAAAATTCAGCACTGACGGCTTGCGCCAGGGTTGGTCGGTATTAAAAAGATTGCTACGGATGAAGAGGGACGCTGCGTCACATAAATTCGACCGGCAATCAGGAAAATCACGCCAACCTCCCGACCATCGGTCTCCTTCCCCCGAATCGCCAAGAGCGGATGTCCCAGACGAGGGACCTTCTAGGATGGCTGCAGGCCAGCGCAAGCCGGTGAGCATTCCTACTTAATAGATGATCGGGTGCGCTGTGTCTGACACATCATGTCAGCGAACGGCTGCAGGAAAGCGGAAGGTGCATTATTCCTCGGATATGTGTACAGGGGCTCATCGCATGCTACAGCGTAAACCACTTCCCTCTGTGAGTGTTCCCAGCCGTCCGGATCAAGGTACTTCTCGTAGCGGACAACAAACTGCGGATCTGAGGGCAACAGGCCCTGTGCGTCTTTCTGGTAATGGGGATGTCATCATGATTTCTCACGTCCGATTAGGTGCAACAAGCGAACGATCCGTCCCAGCCTTCTGCTACGGGGGTCGGCGTAGAGGTGCGCATGATTCTGCTTAGCTTATATTGTTAGGCTCACAGTGATCAGCATCAGCAAGGATCGGGTAATGCTACGCTCTCGATCCGGATCAGGATACAGTTACCTGCATGGATGTTGTGTATTCGCTCAGGTACACATGATGAGACAGATTGATGGAAGTGGATCAATGTAATGGATGTAAATTGCAGGTATGTGGATATGCCAGATTGCAGGATGTCAACTGAGGTGATGATGTGGATCCAGAATGGTGTCATGGAAGACTGACTGTTGGCGAGGATGCCAGCGTTTTCGTGTTCGATCCTCTACAGAAATTAGACCGCGGTGACAAGACATGGGCCTGCCTGCAGTGGGGGGTTCGCTATGTCAAAGTCGATGTATCACCACCCATCGAAGTGGCTGACATGATCCATATGGTGAAGGAATCACGTCTATCCTTGCCGTCTCTCTCGGTCGACTTCATGGGTTTCCTTATCATTTTTCGCTGCTAGCCTACTGAGGTTGCTGACGTTGTTCTTCCACCGACACTTTCTCTGTGACGGAAGCAAGCTCCGGATTTGGTTTTACTATTTATTGTGGGCCGACATCGGCACGATGTGACGTAGGAATCTGGACAGTGGACCAATCCCTCTCCACTCTATCCTTGCATCTGTCGCCCTCCTCGATCAGGAGTTCTCGCGTTGGTGTAAACAGCACCACGCGTGCACTGCTGGTTGTCGCTGGGCTCAGGCAACCATTTAGTGGATTGCTATTCGCACTGCTGCTGCGCGTGCTGTAAAGATGGATCGTCCGATTACGGTCCAGATCCGCGAGGAGACATGACTTCTTTGGTCAAGTTGATGGACGGTATCTCTTTGAATGACATATACCACTTTGTAGGCGGATGAGTGGACTGATCTGACGAGATGCGCAATGATATACCTTGCCTTGTTGACGTTCGAGTACTAGCTTGCATTTGTAGTTCCCATATGGTTTCGTATGCCTGCAACCTCTGCAAGTTCAATATTGGGTACGTAGTTTGTAGGAGACCAACAAATGAGTGATGTTGAAAGTGTACACTAGGGAAAAAAATCCGGTGAACTGATTACCACCGCCATTGACTGGGATATGGGCTGGGGATGTCTCAAAGGACGTTATTTCGAGCCTCACGGGTTGGAGGCACGCTCGATCGAGTCACCGGATTTACCCACCTGGCAGTGCGGTTGTCACGTCTCTAGTCTGACCCCATGCTCGCTGCCCCAGGAGCAGAATGAGGCAGATCAGTTGGTTTGGCACCCAAATCTCTCGAATCCCGTCATTCCTCGAGTCTCCAGCTCGTTAACTATAGGTTATGGAAGCAATGGCCGCAGTCATGGGTGCGGACAAGAGTCGATCGATTCATCTGAGCATAAGCACTACAGCAGAGGAAAGCAAATTTAATCCGGCTTTGTCACCTATGGTCATCCCCAGTGAAAACTGGTCATGCGAAATCATGTAATTCTCTGTTTGTTCATGATACGGCAAAGATTTTTCTGTCAGAGTCT